>BJCM01085123.1:0-11168 GCA_018326385.1 Flaveria bidentis
TTAAATGTAGGCTTTGACTTGGGAGGTTCCCGGGGGTAATGTAAATTGACTTTTTGAGAACATAGATGATGTGATAGATGATGTATGATGTGGTATGAATGATGATGTGTGATTGATGTTATGTTTATGCATGATGATGATGTATGATTATGTATGTTATGTATGATGTGTTTCCTTATGTTCCTTATTACGTATTATGACGTGACTTTACGTGGTGTGATTATGATAATGAACGTAAAGTATTAACTTAAAAAAGTGAGAGATTTAAGGTAATGAAAGTGGAACATAATGAACGAATGAAAAGTCTTGCAAGGAAATGAAAGGAGGTTCACAAATCATTGAGAGTTGTTAGCTCAAATGTGTGTTTACAGCGTGCAATCTTGGCTAACCCTTAACGATTCACACACAGGTCGAGTTAGTCTATGTGACTCCTCCATACGTGCAATATGTGTGATTTGGGGTCCTTGTCGCTTAACCCTAAATGATATAGCTTTGTGCTCAAGAGGGGGGTTAAGCATTATGACAACACCTAGATAGAAGTGAAAAGTTAATAAATGTACGAAAAGTGCGATAAGTACAAAATGTGCGAAACGTGCGAAATGTACGAAACGAATGATGATGAAGATAATAATTGTTACCTTGATGTACGTATGATGTGTGATCACGTGCGATAGTAAAGAAAATGTTTTAACAAATGAAAGGTAATATAATGCATTTGTAAAACTAGAACTCACTTAGCAACGTTGACTTTTATGTATTTTAGAATTGGCAGGTAAATGTTGCTGAGGATGGCACAGGGTGGATACTTGGCTTGTTTTAGATGGCATCCATTATGTGTTGCGATATTATTTTTGCACTGTAATACGAACAAACGATATTTTGTAATGATTGTTGTATTATTTTGCAAAAGTGATTACTTATATGAAATGAAATGGTTGTTTAAAATGATTCCGCTACAATGTTTTAGTAAAGTTAATGTAATCATATGTTTTATGTGTGATGATTGACCAGCTATGAGCGTCTCGATAAAGGGGGCCTTACAGGTTGGTATCAGAGCCAAAGTTTAAGTGAAACGGATAAATTTTTAACAGAAACCTAACTTAAACTGAAAATGGGACGAAAAGGAAGGGATGCCAGTCCGAGTAGCTATGCGCCATAATGTATTTTATTAATGATTAACCGGTATTATGTGCGCATGTTATTTGATATGTGTGCTCTTAGTAGATTTAGATACTAATATAGTCAGAATAGGAAATACTTAGGGTATGAAGAGTAAAGTAAGTGGCTAATCACAAGTTGCCAGTATAATTAGGGACTTACTATACTTGGCATAAATTAAGCTATTCCCTTGAATGATCGTGTTAGTGTTTGAATCTTATAGCGTGTTAGAGGATGGTCGGTGGTAGATCGTCAAAGACTTCACGTGGTGGAGGTCGTGGTGGACGTGGTGCGGGACCACAGGTCACAAGAGGAAGGCCTAGGGCAGAAGAAGTGGCTCATGAAGAGCCTAAGACCGCTCATCTGAAGGGTGGTGACGAGAGTGCTAATCTGAGGGCATCAGTGATGGAGGCTGTTATGGAGAAGTTCACCAGGTCATGCAGACGATCTTACTATCTGTGGTGACCGAAGTGATAAAGGCTGTATGAGAAGAAGAAAGATAGGAGAGGAGGAGGTCCACAGGAGAAAGAGAGCAACCGGAGACTGAGACGGTTGTCTGTACTGATGAAGAGGAAAAGGAAGAGCATATGCCTGAGACAGCACGAGGATATAACTATGGGGCATTTCAAAAATTCAAGCCCCTACCTTTGATGGTAACGACACTGCTGCTGCTACTCACTGATGGGTGAGAGAGATGGAAATTATTCTTGATATCATCGAGTGTCGAGAAGACCAGATGGTGAAGTTTGCCACCCACTCATTCGAGGACTCGGTGTTGTGTTGGTGGGACAATATTGTCCAAGCCGAGGGTAGCAGGGCTATCGGGAGAATGAGGTGGCCGGAGTTGAAGAAGTTGGTGATTGAGGAGTTTTGTACTCATCAAGAGATGGACAAAGTCGAAAGGGATGACACGGCTAGTGCCGGATCAGGTGATGCCTCTGTCACGAAAGATCAAGAGGTATATCTGGGCTTGCCGGTGGACATCCGTAGCCACATGATCGCCGCCCGGCCAGGTACATTTAGGTCGGTGGTTGATCTGGCTGGAAGATTGTATGATGAGCGGGAAGTGGTGGTGGTTGAGGGGAGCAAAAAGGGTGGTGGCGACCGAAACTGGAATAGGAAACGGTTTGTTCATGGCGAAGCCGCTCCAAACAATAAGGTGGCAAAGGTGGGTGACCGTCGTCTGGTCACATCTAGTGTAGGGTCGAAGAGATGTGGTAAATGTGGGAAGGAGCATTCGGGAGAATGCAAGTGGGGATTAAGCATTTGCTTCAAATTTGTGAAGCCTGGTCATATGAGTAGAGATTGTGGAGTTATAAGGTGTTATAACTGTGGGGAAATGGCCATCTGAGTAGGGATTGCAAGAAGCCAAAGGCAGATAGTTCCAGAGCAGGGAAGAAGACGATCGGGACTGAGCGGTAGAGGGAAAGCGCCAGGGCATTCATGATGACATAGGAGGAGGCTAGGATGGACCCTGATGTTATGTCAGGTACGTTTCTAGTAAATCAAACTGTTGCTTCTATGTTATTTGATTCTGGTGCTAGTAAAAGTTTTACTTCTGCTGCTTTCTGTGCTAAATTGCATGTTAGTAGTAGGAGTATAAATAAGCCCTTCGATGTATAAACTTTCATAGGTAAGTCTACCAGGATTTCTGATATGATCAGAAGGTTGCGATATAGAATTAGAAGGTCATAAGTTTACTGTTAGACCATTCGTAATGACCTTAGGTGGGTTCGATGCAGTCCTAGGAATGGATTGGTTGGTGGACTATGAGGTGAACATTGTGTGTCGCAAGAAGATGATTGGGTTGATAACACCTGATGGGAGTGCGGCAACGGTTTACGGTGATCGAGTCACTACGATTCCGAAAGTTATTTCGATGGCGGTGGCGGGAAAGTGCATGAGGCGTGGATGTAGTGCCTACTTGGCTTATGTTATGGATGTGGATACGCTAACACCAGGTGCTCAACCTGTTGCTAAGGCACCGTATCAGTTGGCTCTGACCGAGATGAAGCATATTGATGGAGCAATTGTAGGAATTGCTTGATATGGGGTTCATTAGACCGAGTATCTCTCCATGGGGTGCTGCGGTCCTATTTGTGAAGAAGAAAGATGGTAGTATGAGGATGTGCATAGACTATCGCGAGCTGAACAAGTCAACGTTGAAGAATCGATACCCATTACCGAGAATTGATGATTTGTTTAATCAGCTTCGAGGTGCTTGTTGGTTCTCGAGGATAGATCTTCGATCTAGTTACCATCAGTTAAAGATGAATGAGCAAGATATTTTTGAAACAACTTTTCACACACATTATGGACACTATGAGTTCCTCGTTATGTCTTTTGGTTTAACCAATGTGTCAACTGCTTTTATGGACTTGATGAATTGGGTGTGTTGGCCGATGTTGGATGAATCAGTGATTGTGTTTATTGATGATATCCTGATTTATTCGAAGAGTGAGGAGGAGCATGCCGGTCACATTTAGGAAGTATTGGAGACATTGAGAAATGAGAAGTTGTATGCTAAATTCTCCAAGTGCAGATTTTGGCTACGCAAAGTTCCGTTTTTGGGTCATGTAATGAATCCCGAGGGGATTATGGTAGACCCAACAAAGGTGGAGGCGGTGATGCAATGGAAGTCACCATAGACGCCATTTGAGATTCGTAGCTTCTTGGGCTTGGCAGGCTATTATAGGAAATTTATTCAAGACTTCTCTAAGATAGCTTCTTCATTGACTAAGTTGACCTGTAAGGATGTGAAACTTGTGTGGTGTCAAGATCAAGAGAATGTTTTTGAGGAGTTAAAGGCGAGGTTGACTCAGGCTCATGTCTTATCGTTACCCGATGGAAGTGAAGATTTGGTAGTTTATTCAGATGCTTCATACTTGGGGTTGGGATGTGTGTTGATGCAGCAAGGAAAGGTTATAGCCTACGCATCCCGAAAATTGAAAGTTCACGAGGTTAACCATCCTACTCATGACTTGGAGCTAGCAGTTGTGGTCTTTGCGTTAAAGATTTGAAGGCACTACCTATACGGGACGAAATGCACCATATTCACTAACCATAAGAGTTTGAAGTACTTCTTCGAGCAGAAGGACTTGAATATGAGGCAGAGGCAATGGTTGGAGCTCATAAAGGAATATGATTGCGAGATCCATTACCATCCGAGTAAAGCCAACATGGTGGCAGATGCCCTTAGCCAAAAGGAGAAACCCGAGCCGATTCGGGTGAAAGCATATAAGTTGATTATGACCTCTGATGTCATGACGCAGGTAAAGGAGTCCAAGATGAGGCATTGAAAGAAGATCATCTTAACTCTAAAAAATGAGAGGTCTGGTCATGAAGTTGGGTAAAAACAAACTTGGTGTTAGAACACGATTCAAACGGATGTGGATTCCTCGTTTTGGGGATCTACGTGGGAAGATTATGGATGAAGATCATAAGACTCAATACTCCATTCATCCTAGTGCTACAAAAATGTATCAAGATATGAAGACAGATTATTGGTGGTTGGGTATGAAACGTGATGTGGCAGAGTATGTGAGTAACTGCCTTACTTGTTTACAAGTGAAGGTTGAGCATCAGAAGCCGTATGAGAAGATCCAACAGTTGGATATAGCGGAGTGGAAGTGGGAGAATATCGCCATGGACTTTATTATGAAGCTAACGCGTACCACGCGAGGGCATGATGTTATATGGGTGATAGTTGATCGTTTGATGAATAGTACTCACTTCCTACTGATCCGCGAGACATATTCATCCGAGAGGTTAGGGGATCTGTTCATCAAGTAAATTGTAACTCTTCATGGTGTGCCGGTGTCTATTGTGTCTGATCGGGACACCCGATCTACATCTAAATTTTGGAAGAATTTCTATGATGCGATGGGGACGAGGTTACATATTAGGACGGCTTATCATCTTCAGATGAATGGTCTGTCAGAGAGGACGATTCAGACACTAGAAGATATGCTTTGGGCATGCGTCATTGATTTCAGAGGAAGTTGGGATGACCACTTACCGTTAGCTGAGTTATCATATAATAATAGTTATCATGCCAGTATTGGTATGCCCCCTTATGAGATGCTATATTGGTCTGGTCATGAAGTTGGGTTAAAACACACTTCGTGAAGGCAGCTAATGATAGGCTGAAGTCGTATGCCGATAAGAGGCGAAGACCGATTGAGTTCCAGGTGGGTGATAGAGTTATGTTGAAAGTCTTACCTTGGAAGGGTATCATTCGGTTCAGAAAGCGGGGCAAGTTCAGCCCAAGGTACATAGGGTCTTTCCGAATCATTGCTCGAGTAGGAGAGGTGGCCTATATATTGGAGTTACCCGATGAGTTAAGTGTAATTCACGTGACATTCCATGTATCTGATCTGTGAAAGTGCTTAGCTGAAGAGGATATGGTTGTACCACTGGAAGATATCAAAGTAAACGAACGACTCAATTATGTGGATCAACCGGTGGCAATCATTGATCGTAAGGAGAAATGATTAAGGAATAAATTAGTTCCCCTTGTGCGTGTACAGTGGAAGCACAAGAAGGGATCTGAGTCTAGGTAGGAGACCGAAGCAAAGATGAGGCAGCATTACCCATATTTGTTTGAGGAATAACAAGTTTCAGGGACGAAACCTATATAAGGGGGTGGACTTGTAACACCCGGATATTTTTAAAGGAAAGAAAGAAGGAATAAAAGCTAGAAAAAGAAAGAAACACAATAAAACCCAAGTTTAGGTGTTAAAAGTGTCAAAAAGGACAAAAGTTTAAAAAGTGGGTGTAAAAGGTAGCATGGCCGCCCATGTTGTTGTCTACACATACTTTCATTCGGATAGTTTTAGCGAGAGAAAGTTGTGAAGCTCTCGGATATTGTAAGAAGAACAAGAATAAGTTCGAATTCAGGTAAGAATTCTTGGTTTTTAGATGTTCTTGACCGGCCTATCCCTCGGTTGTTTGATTGTGTGCGTTCGGTTGTGTGTTTTGGTGAGTTTTAGGTGTTTGAGCTTTTAGCAAACGAGTTTTGAAGGAAGTCGTACCCAAAGGCTACGAAGGTGGGTTCTAGAACCCCCTTTTTACTAGTTGTACATGATATTGGGTCTGGAAATACATGTATGAATGTTTTTATTTATTTGGGTGTTACACCCGTATGTCTGCGTAAGTTTGTATGCGGGTGGGTTTTGATTTTGGGTGATTTATGATGTATGATGATGCTATGTTCTTGTTTTGATGCTTAGAATGTAAGACTAAGCTTAGAACATGTTAGTTTGATGTTTGGGTCTAGAGTAGAATGATTTTGAGTTGTGTTGGCTGCCCATGCGCCTAAATAGTGGTCCATGTGCCCAACTATATAAACTTCCTAAGTGTTCCCATGCGCCCAAACCCCATGCCCCCAAATAGTGTCCATGCACCTAGAAATAGGCTGACTTTGATTAAGTGTCCAGACACCCAGAATTCCCATGCGCCTGCATGGTGTCCATGCGTCTAGAATTTTCCCATAAAGACTAAGTGATAGGCCATATGCCCAAATAGTACCTATACGCCCAGAAGTTCCCAATATGCCTAAGTGTTCCCTATGCGCCTAGAAGGCCATGCGCCTACATAGTGTCCATGCGCCTGCATAGTCCCCATGCACCTAAGACTTAGAATATTTTTTCTGAATTTTGGGGAAAATATTAAATGTAGGCTTTGACTTGGGAGGTTCCCGGGGGTAATGTAAGTTGACTTTTTGAGGACATAGATGATGTGATGGGTGATGTATGATATGGTATGAATGATGATGTGTGATTGATGTTATGTTTATGCATGATGATGATGTATGATTATGTATGATGTGTTTCCTTATGTTCTTTATTACGTATTATGACGTGACTTTATGTGGTGTGATTACGATAATGAACGTAAAGTATTATCTTAACGAAGTGAAAGATTGAAGATAATTAAAGTGGAACATAATGAACGAATGAAAAGTCTTGCAGGAAAATGAAAGAAGGTTCACAACTCATTGAGAGTTGTTAGCTCAACTGTGTGTTTGCAGCGTGCGATCTTGGCTAACCCTTAAGGGTTCACACATAAGGGGAGTTAGTCTATATGACTACTCCATACATGTGATATGTGTGATATGGGGTCCTTGTTGCTTAACCCTAGATGATATAGCTTTGTGATGAAGAGGGGGGGTTAAGCATATGATAGGATCTAGATAGAATTGAAAAGATAAAAAATATACGAAAAGTGCGATAATTACGAAATGTGCGAAACATGCGAAGTGTATGAAACGAACGACGATGAAGATAATAATTATTACCTTGATGTATGTATGATGTGTGATCACGTGCGATAGTAAAGAAAATGTTTTAGTGGATGAAAGGTAATATAATGATTTTGTAAAACTTGAACTCACTAAGCAACGCTGACATGTATGTATTTTCCAGTTGGCGGGTAAATGTTGCTGAGGATGGCACGAGGTGGCTACTTGGTTGGTTTTGTCTAGCATCCATATTATGTTGTGATAATGTTTTTGCATTGTAATGCGAACAAACGTTATTTTGTAATGAATATTGTATTATTTTGAAAAGCGATTATTTATATGAAATGAAATGGTTGTTTAAAGTGATTCCATTGTAATGTTTTAGTAAAGTTAATGTAAATCATATGTTTTATGTGCGATGATTGACCAACTGTGAGCGTCCCGGTAAAGGGGGCCATACAATTATACTTTCTTTACTTTATAAGACTAGAAGTGATAGAAGACTCTCCTGTCTTTGCCCATCAATAGATATGCCAAAAGTACCGAAACTTTCTCGCTTAGGGCTCTCTTTCAGTAAGCTTGTGAGGATTGAGGGATCTACTGAGACTGAGCCATCTTCGCTAGCCAATCTATCAGTTCTATATGGTATGAAGCTCTTTCCTAGTAATTGGCTCAGGAATTTAGGCTCACATGTAAAGAGACTAAAGTAACAAGAACATAAATAGTCTCTTGAAATAAGTGCAGGATCAGGTTTTGTCACTAAATAGTTGGTGTTTCTCTCAAACTCACTTAAACAACACTCAGATTTAAGAAAAGTTTCTAAGAGTTGATAACAATATAATAAGTAAGAATAAACACAAGAAGTAATTTTCAAGCTACTTTCATATATTGCTTCTCAACTCAAATATTACAACTCTAACAAGCATACTTTTATGAGTTACAATGAGAAACTATATATAATACTACCTACAGCCGGATTTCCTTTGATACCAGCTGGAATCCTCTAACTAAAGCAAATACTACAAAGCTCTAGTTTAAGGTATCTTAGATAAAGTCTTATATGAGATATGGTAGTCAGGATGTCCCTGACTTACCTTTTGTCACCAACTAAAGTTGGCAACTTGTACTAACATAAAAAGGTGAATAGTAGAATAAAGTATGGTTAACTACATGGCCCTTTGAGAACACGCCATGCAGTATAAGAGATCTGCAACAGAGTGTCAGAGACCATACTTATGTCCACTGATTCATAGCAGTGTCTTCCGAAGGTTAAATGGCTTCGGAAGAACAAGTTCTTCCGAGGCCACTTACACTTCGGAAGAGGCTACTTCTTCCGAGGCTTGAGGACTTCTTCTCTTCTTCATACTTCAGAAGTAGTCTTCTGATTTCTTCTTCTTAGACTTGATATTCGGAAAGAAGTTCTTTGACTTCGGAAGTAGAGTTTGTCTTTGGAAGTTGATCTTTCACTCTGTCTTTGGAAGAGTTCTACTTCCTTCGGAAGTCCCACACTTGGCTTCGGAAGCCTTTGTAAGTAGCACCAAAATTTGTCTAAGTGATTTGGTTTTGTTTGCACCAACCTTCTTCTTGATCCAAGAAACTCCCCCTAGGCTGATGCTACCAAAACCTCACTTGTTTTTGCTCCTCAAAACCTTCAGCACCAAGGAGAGTAAATATTTGTCAGTTTCCTTGTTCTTCCCTGATGTGGTGCTGAGAAGTTTGTACAAATCTTTAGTTGATAGGAACTCCAGTCTGTCACCCTGAATGATATGTTCCCTTTGTTGTGGCCCTCTGAAAAGAGTTAGTTGATGGGAGCTATAATCATATTCCCATCTAACTATAGGTTCAAATTCAGGACCCTCCACCATCTGTAGAAAGGTTGTACCCTTGGTGGGAGGTCTATCCTTATCTTCTTTTCTTCTCAACATCAACTCTTCTTCAATCTTAGCTTTTGCAGTTAACTCAGCAAGATGAAGACTATTGAGATGATTTCTGATGTAAGCAGCAGTTTTAGAGTTGGAGGGATTAGAGATGGTTTCTCTACTAACTCAGCAATATCAAACCTACTAGAGTGTAGTAGAGAGGTGGCATTCAGCCTGTTGATTTCACCATTCTCTCTTTTCACAACGAAGTTGTGAGTAGCTTCATCGAACCTCCACCGGATTATTTTCTTTCTAGGCACAAGAAACTAACTAGGATTGTCCTCTTTCTTTATATCCAGTAGAGTCACCAGCTTCCTTCTTAGTCTCTTCTCTTCATCATTTAATAGGTCTGAGTTACGGCCTAGAAGTTCCGCAGCATGGTCCAGTGTTCCTCTGGGTAGATCAAGAAATTGATCTCTTGTGAGGGAACATGAAGATCCATCAACATAGGTTAGGTTGATAGAGTCTTCCTGACAGAGTATGTCACTCAAAGTTGTGCAGTTGTTGAGCTTAGTCTTGATTGCCTTAAACTCCTTAAGGGAGAGATGTTTGGAAGGCTAAGGGGATGGTTTGGAAGGTTGTTGGGTAGGATGTGGTGTAGTGGTTCTGGTAAGTGTTTTGGGTTGAAGGATGGGTAGTTTGTGTGGTTGGGGAGAGGAAGTGGATGATGGTAAAGGTGTGGGTTCAGGAGTGTAAGGTTCAGTTTTGATGATGAGTGGAGAGGGAATTGCTTTAGGTTGGGGTTGAGTGGTTGGTGTGAAGGTCATCCCCTATACTCTTTTGTACATCTCTCTCCTTTTTCCCAAATGAATATTAGCCTTGATTTCACTGACTATTCGTTGGTGTGTCCTTTCAAACATGGGACCCACCTGCTTTCAAGAGAAGCCGTGAGCCCAGAGATAGTCTTTCATCCAAGCTTTCTCACCTATCTTCTTGGTTGTAGTGACCCTTGCTTCTTCTTCTTCCTTCTTCTTCTTCTCCCTCAACTTTTCTCTTACAACTCTTTTTCTATCTTTCTCCAATTGATCCAACTCTTTATTGAAGAGCCATAGGATCGTTTCATCATTATGTGGAGACAGTTCTTGAAGGGAGAAACCTCTGGATGTTAGGAAGGCTATCCTTTCCCTCCTGAGCTACATGTCGGCTTCCCTCTATTCCTTTTCTCTTTTTTCCTCCAAGGCCAACCGTGCTGCTTCCTTTTGCAGCCTGGTTGCCTTTTTCAGTTCCACCAACTCCTCTAATGGTAGCAAGAGTGTTTCTTCATAGGCAGCTCCAAGCTTGATAAGCTGGTCAATGATCTTTGCTCTTCTTTTGTTGTTAACTGCCTCCTGGTTGGCTTGCAGCTGCTTTTGTACTGACAAATAACAACTTCCCAGTTGGAAGTATTCCTTTTCTCTTTAGCTTTTCAATCTTCTCCTCTTCTTGAAGCTCTTTCGCAATCATTTTCTTCTGTCCTTTGTTATCTTTTGAAGAGCTTGAATTTGGTGGTTCTTGGAGAGTGGATTCGGATTGAGAGAGAGGTAGAGAGGGTGTCTGAAAAAGAGGTTGATCCAGAAAGTCCTTACTATTCACCTCAGATGCCAGCTCTAGAATTGCATTTGTGATGATTAGTTCATCAGGAAGTGAGAACAGTCATTCCGCAGCTTCCATTTCAGCTTCTGAAGATTCTACTTGTTCTTCTAAGGCTTTAACTTCAGCTTCAGAAGTTTGAGGGGGTGCAGATTTTGTGCCGACTGTTTCAGTTGCTGGGCCATCAGTCCTCATTTCCCCCTTTGAATTGAATCTCAGGTTCCATGTGCACCTTAGGTTGACCAACTTCTTCCAAAATGGTAAAAGGTGCACTTAGCCAG
>BJCM01085131.1:0-12265 GCA_018326385.1 Flaveria bidentis
GTTTAAAATGGTTAAACTTGCTTTGATTAACATGTTGCAAAACCCAACAATGGCATCTAGAGCCGGATATGTGGAATATATGCTTCAAAAGGTCTTGAAAAATTATTTTTCATGGACTTTTCAACCCATTAGGGGCTGTTTTGTTGTGGATATATGAATCCCTTATGTTTCAAGGTTTATTCATGCATGCTTTAGTATAAACCTTGAAAGATTTACATCAAATGGTTGATTGTGTTGTTTGGACAAACCTTAAAGTTTTAGTTTGTGTTGGCTGAAACTTTAGGGCTGAAATAAGGGGTTCATTGTTTTTCTTGGATGAATAGATCCACTAAGCTCTCGGAGGAATATGTTTCATGGATCAGTAGGAAGTGAGCACTCTTCGTCAAACGATCAACTATCACCCATATGGCATCGTACCCCCTTGCGGTACGCGGTAACTTCATGATAGAGTCCATGGTGATATACTCCCACTTCCACTCGAGTATATCCAAAGGTTGGATCTTTCCACAGCTTCTAATGCTCTGCTTTCACTTGCAAGTAAGTAAGGCACGTACGTACTTCGCTACCTCGCACTTCATGCCCGACCACTAATAATCCTTCTTCAAATCATGGTGCATCTTAGTAGCACCAGGATTTATAGAGTATCGAGTCTTATGAGCCTCATCCAAAATCTTCCCACGTAGACCTCATAATGAGGAATCCACATTCGTCCAGATCGGGTTGTAACACCGAAAGTGTTTTCACCCAACTCCGTGACTAGACTTCTCATTCTTTCGGAGTTAAGACGATCTTCTTTCAACGCCTCGTTTTGAAACTCCTTGACATGTTTCATCACATTTGAGGTCATAACCTATTAATAAGCTTTCACTCGAATTGGTTCAGGTCTCTCCTTTTGGCTATAGGCATCCGCCACTACGTTGGATTTACCCGGATGGTAACAGATCTCGCAATCATAATCTTTTATAAGCTCCAACCATCTCCTCTATGTCATGTTCAAGTCCTTCTCTTCGAAGAAGTAATTCAACCTCTTGTGGTCTGTAAAGATAGTGCACTTCGTCCCGTACAGGTAGTTCCTCCAAATCTTTAATACAAAGACCATAGATGCTAACTCCAACTCAGGAATAGGGTAATTAACTTCATGAACCTTCAACTGTCGTGATGCGTACGCTATAAACTTTCCTCGCTGCAATAACATGCAACCCAACCCTAAGTAAGAAGCATCTGAATAGACCACCAAATCCTCGCATCATTCAGGTAATGACAAAACAGGAGCTTGAGTTAAGCTTCCCTTTAACTCCAAAAAATCACTCTCTTGCTCTTGACCCCACACAAACTTCACATCCTTACGGGTCAACTTAGTGAATGGGAAAGCTATCTTAGAGAAGTATTGAATGAATCTCATATAATATATCGCCAATCCTAAGAAATTACGGATCTCGGATGGCATCTTTGGAGACTTCCATTGCATCACCGCTTTCACCTTTGTCGGCTCCACCATAATCCCTTCAGGATTCACTACGTGACCCAAAAACTTAACTCCACGCAATCAGAATACACACTTTGAGAACTTGGCATAAAACTTCTCCTTCCTTAACGTCTCCAACACCTCCTGAATGTGACCGACATGCTCCTCCTCTTTTTTCGAATAAATCAGGATATCATCAATAAACATAATTACTAAATTATCCAACATTGGTCGACACACTCAATTCATCAAATCCATAAAAGCAACCTGCGTGTTGGTTAAACCAAAACACATAACGAGAAACTCATAGTGTCCATAACGCGTACGAAAAGCTATTTATGAATGTCTTGCTCCTTTACCTTCAACTGATAATAATCAGATTGGAGATCTATCCTCGAGAACCAACTGGCACCTTGGAGTTGATCAAACAAATCATCGATTCTGGGTAAGGGATATCGGTTCTTCACTGTTAACATATTCAATTCACGGTAGTCAATACACATCCTCATACTACCGTCCTTTTTCTTGACAAATAAGACCGGAGAACAGAAAGATACTTAGTCTAATGAACCCCTTATCGAGCAACTCTTGAAGTTGCTCCATCATTTCCTTCATCTCGGTGGGGGCTAAACGATATGGTGCCTTGTAAAAAGGTTGAGCACCGGGTATCAAGTCAATCTGGAACTCGATTTCACGGTGTAGTGGCACACCTGCTAAATCTTCTAGGAACACATCGGGAAAGTCACACACAACTGGTAGATCGGACAGTTGTGGTGTTGACGTGTCCACATCTTTTATGTAAGCCAGGTAGGCACTACATCCATGCCTCAAGCACTTCCATTCCACCACCAACAAAATCACTTTCGGAATTGTGGTGACTCGATCACCGTAAATCGTCACCGAACTCCCGCCAGGCGCTGTCAGTCGAATCATCTTTTTGCGACATATGATATTCTCCTCGTAGTTCGTTAACCAGTCCATTCCTAAGACTACATCAAACCCTCCTAAGGCCATAACAAACAGTCTAGCAGGAAACTTATGACCCTCTAATTCTATATCACAACCTTTTATCTACTTAGAAATCCCGGTAGACTTACCTATGGCAGTTTGGTTTTCTAGAAACGTACCTGTCATAACATCGGGGTCTGTCCTAGCCTCCTCTTGGATCATTGTGAAGGCTCTCGTGCTCGCCTTCTACACTTCATTCCATGCCTTCTTCGCTCCGGAACTCTCAGCCCTTGGCTTCTTGCAGTCCTTGCTCATGTGACCCACTTCACCACAGTTAAAGCAATTCACCACACCACAATTTCGGGCCATATGTCCCATCTTCCAACACTTGAAACATATGATCGAACCCCATCTACACTCCCAGCATGCTCCTTTCCGCACTTGCCACACCTCTTCAACCCTGCATCGGGTGTGGCTACACTCTGGTCATCCACCCTCGTACCCTTGTTGTTTGGAGCGGGCCTACCACAACCAAACCGCTTCCTATTCTAGTTCTAATCACCACAACCTTTCTTGCTCACCTCTGCCACTGCCACCTCCCTCTCATCATACAACCTCCCTGCCAGATCCTCCATTAACCTAAACGTGCTCGGCTAGGCAACAATCATTTGCCTGTGAATAATCGTTAGCAAGCCCTGAATATATCTCTTAATCTCTCATGAAAGAGGCATCACCTAATCTGGCACAAGCCTTGCCATTTCATTATACTTCATGGTGTATTGCTGGTGCATCATCATTCACGTCTCCAGCTGCAAAAACTCTCTCTCAACCTTGTCGAGCTCTCAATAAGGACAGAACTCCTCATTCACCAACTTCTTTAGCTAGCTCCATTTCATCCTCCCAATCGCCATACAACACTTGGCTTAGACAATATTGTCCCACCAACATAAGGCCGATTCCATAAATGAGTGAGTGGCGAACTTCACCCTTAAGTCTTCCCTACAGTCACTAATATCAAGTACAACTTCCATCTCTCTCACCCATCGATGAGTACCAGCAGTGCCATTGCCATAAAAAATTTTGGGCTTGTATCTCTGGAATGCCCCATAGTTATAGCTTCATGCTGTCATATGCATATGCTCCTCTTCCTCCTCCTCATCACTAGAGGCAACCATCTCAGTCTTGGGTTGCTCTCTCTCTCTCCCACTAGCTTATTCCTTTCTTTCATCTTACCTTCCCTTACAACTTTAATCATTTCGGTCACCACAGATGACAGGATCGTTTGCATGACCTGGTGAACCTCCTCCATAATAGCCTCCTTCACAAAGGCCCTAAGTTTTGCACTCTCATCCCCAACCTCCGGGTGAGGAGTCTCAGGCACATAATTTGTCGTCTCACCAACCTTAGCCTTGACTCTCGTAACACCTGGTCCAGCACCACGTCCACCACGACCTCCACCTCGCGAAGCATTAGAGGATCTACCTCCGGCCATCCTCTAAACACATTATAAGATCCAAACACCAAAACGGTCATTCAAGGTAATAACTCAGTTTATGTCAAGTATACTAAGTCCTTAGTTACAGTGACTAGTTATGATTAGCCACTTACTTTACTCTTCATAACACAAGCATTTCCTATCCTGACTACATCAATATCTAAATCTACTAATAAGGTCATAAATTACATAACATGTGCACCTAATACTGCTTAACATTATAGAAAATACCTGATGGCACATAGCTACTCGAAGTGCATCCCTTCCATTTTGTCCTATTCTTAATTTAAGTTTAGGTTATAGAAAATATTTACCCATTTCTCTTAAACTTTGGCTCTGTTACCAACTTGTAAGGCCCCGTTCTTGGGACGCTCACACTTGAACAATCATCGCACATAACATATACAAACACATTTAACATTTACGAAACATCGCATCGGATTAATTTAAACAAACCATTTTATATATTAATAATTGCTTTTTCAAAATAATACAACATTCCTAATTGTTAAAAATATTATTTGTTCGTATTACAATGCAAAACCATCATTGTTATACAAAATGATGTCATCCAAAACTAGCCAAGTAGCTGCCTCGTGCCATCCTCAACAACTTTTACCTGCCAACTGGAAAATACTTAAAAGTCAGCATTGCTGAGCAACTTCTAGTTTTATAAAACATAATATACTTTACTTTCATTTAAAACAATTATTTTACTTTCATTCGCGATCATACATCATACGTACAAATAGATATTCTTATTCTTATCTCTCATAACCATTCGTTAACATTTATTCACCAACGTACGTCATCGTTATCATTCGTTCTCATTCATTATCTTCCTTACCGTACATTTCGTACATTCATCATTATCTTTCAGTTTTCATCTAGACCAATGCCATATGTTATACCCCAAACATCATGTACAAGTGCTGATATTAGGCCGAAGTCTATATATAGACTTCTAAACCCTTGTGTTCTTCCTCATGGGTTAGCTAAACCACACACAATTGAGCTAACAACCCCTCAATGAGTCGTGAACCTCCTTTCATATTGCTCGTATGACTTTTCATTCGTTCATTCATTCGTCCTTATGTTCCAATTTTCATTGTCATTAATTTCCTCTTTCATTACATAATATTTTACGTTCATTAATAAAAACATACCAAAGCAAAGTTACGGAAATATACATAATAAGGGACATAAATAAAACATACACATACATAACATAAGTATGTATAATATCATCATCCATCATCATACAACATCATATAATCATCATACATTGCCCCTAGGAACATCCCAAGTCAAAGCCTAAAACTTCCCTTTTCCCAAAATTTCATAAATAATTCTAAGGCATTAAGCGCATGGATACTATGCAGGGCCACTATGCAGGTGCATGGCCTTCCAGGCGCATAGAACACTTAACCGCATGGGAAACGTTTAGATGCATGAGCAATATACGGGCGCATGGCCAACACTTATACTTCGGGCAACTCTCTAGGCGCTTGGGCACTATGAAAGCGTATGGGCTTGATTTAGGCATGGGCACTTTGGACGTCTAGTACTATTGAGGCGCATGTGTTTTGAGCGTTTTGGGAACACTTAGGCAGTTTGGCATTTGCGCGCATCGGCTACTGTTTTGGCACCTGGGTAACTACTTGCAACTAACATCATCATAATTCAGCGCCAAATTCAATTCTAGCATGTTCTAAGCTTAGTACCCTAAGCAATAAAAACATGCTCATAACACAATCATAACCATAAATCAACCCAAACTTCCACCCACCCAAAATTCACACACACATTTACATATCCAACATCATTATTACATTTAAACATGTATTTCCAGCCCCAAAATCAGTTAAAACATGTAAAAGTGGGATTCTAAAACTCACCTTTGGCAATCTTTCGAATAGTCTTCCTCAAACCAGAATGCATTTAGAGTTTGAAAACTTAAAACCCACCAAAACACACAAACAAACACATATAAACACATATTAGCACAACCCGAGGCTAGAACCAACCAAAAACACTTCAAAACATAAAAAACTTACCTTGAATTCGATCTTCTTCCTGATCTTCTCTCTAAAAACCCAAAACTCTCTACTCTTTCTCTCTCTAAAAAAAGTCGACAGAAAGTTGGTGTGCAAAGTGGGCGGCCATGCCACCTTTTTTAACAAAATAATATAAATCTTTTGCCCTTGTACAATATTAACCCCTCAACTTGGGTATTCATTGTTTTTCCTTATTTTGTGCACATTTATTTTTCATTTCTTTTCTTTAAAACTTTCTGAGTGTTACACCCAACCCTCCTTTGTTTTGATAAGAATTTTTTTATTAGAAGGATGATACAATAATGGCTTGGAAGTTTTGCTCAGAAATAGCATGCTTCCTGGCTTAAGCCTCAGCTGTTACTAGCTGAGCTTGAGCCTCAATCAAATTGGAGATTAAATCTTTGGTTTGAGTCTTATAATTGGTATGTTCATGTTTTAAAGAGGACACGAGTTTCTCTAACTCTTCAATTTTTTTGATAGTCAGATCCCACCCTTTTAAAATTAGATTTTAGGATATTCAAAGACTCAATATCAAATGTAGTTTCCATATTGTAGTCCTGATACATTTTAACTTTAGCAATGCAAGCTAAAGTAAATTGGTTTTCAAATACCTTGATGTCATTAGTTTCAGCCATTAATGCTTGATCAGGAGTCACATCCTGCACTATAAATCTCTAGTCATCCTCTTGAGCAACAAGAAAAGTGTGTTGTGCAGTTGACTTCCTAGTGGCTTTAGGGGTGGTGGGATATGTGGAGGATTGAGTGGTTCCTGCAATGGATTTGAGAGCCTTGCATTTCTAGGCAAATTGGCCAAGCTAGTTACATTTGTAACATTTAGCCTTTGTCTTGTCAAACCCGAACTTGTTGTTAGTTGGGTTTTGGGGAAATTGTTTTCAAGTTCTCTAAAAGAACTTCTTGACCCTATAAGTTAACAGAACCATCTATAGGACAATGTCCATGAACTCAACATCATTTGGGGTGAAACATTCTAGATCATCAAAGCAAATCTAAAAATCACTAGAATGCTTATTTCCTGAGACAAAGGCACAACTGACCTTGAAGGGACTTGACTGAGCCTGGTAGGACCTTGGAGTCTCAGGAAAGGTAATGTATGGCCCAGAAGAACAAGATGGCTGCTGGGAGTAAGTCATGTACTACTAAGGTTAGGTGTCTAGAGCCTTCTGCAACCATTAAGCGTTGCTAGCAGGAAGGCTTGAGGGTCTGCTCACCTGGTGGCATATCTTATTTTCCATCTCTACAAATTATCCATTAAGGTCACCATATAGTTTAGTCATAGTGAGAAGGCTTAAGTTCTTTGTTCTCTAGATGGAGACACAGTAGAAAGTCCACTCATTTAGAAGTGCACTCATGAAATTTCTTGAGAGATCTCTCATCTCAAGAGTCACATCCACAAAATGAAGTGATGAAATTAGACCCATGTACCTAAGTATTGCTGACTGAGGGACTATCCAACAATTTAAGTGAAGTTTCAAATTGTTGCT
Source organism: Flaveria bidentis (assembly GCA_018326385.1). NCBI lineage: Eukaryota > Viridiplantae > Streptophyta > Magnoliopsida > Asterales > Asteraceae > Flaveria > Flaveria bidentis. The sequence continues at coordinate 7,468 of BJCM01085131.1, forward strand.
TCAGGGAATCTTTCTTGGAGTCAATGGAGCTAGAGTACATCTGAGTTAACGCATCAAAGAGTTCTTTGGCTGACTAGCAATGCTAGAATCCTACCATGATGGAGTTAGAAATGGTAGTCATAAGAACAGTCATTGCTTTGCTATCGATATCTAGCCGTTTGTGGTCTTCATCAGAATAATCTTCAATACCATTCTCTATCATAACTCCATTTCCAACCAGTGCTGCAACCTTTGGCTTGTAAGGGTCACTGGTTAGACTTCCACATCTTGCCGTCTTGGTACCTAATGAAGCCTTCTATCTGTTTGTTCCAAGATCTAAAGTTATCCGTGGTGATGATTGGTGCCTTAGACATCATCCCTATTTCACCTTCATTTGATTTTTGGTTGAGGGCCATTTTGAGTGAGGTGAGTGTATGAGTGAAGAAAAAGGTTGATTTGGATGGTAAGATCTCACTATCAAGAGCCTAAAAAGCTATGATACCAATTGCAAGATCAACTTTTGTTAGTCAACACAAATGTTATGTCTCAGACTCACTAAGTCACACTCAGTTTGATGATGCAGAATCCCTTAAGAGTTGATAATAGTATACTAAACAAACACAATACAATAGTTTTTAAAGATACTTGTCCATATTACTTCTCAACTCAAAGTGTTACAAGACTCTTACAAGCATGTTAATAGAGTTACAATATGAAACTATATATTACAATCTACAGTCGGTTATACTTTCATACTAGTTGGGAACTTACAACTAAAGCAAATACTACATTTCTAAAGGTAAGGTATCTTAGATAAAATACTATCTAAGATATGGTAGTCATGACATGTCCATGACTTACCTTATGTCACAACTAAAGTTGGTAACTGTACTTACTGATAAGTAATGAATAGTAGAATAAAGTATGGTCAACTACATTGGTGTGGGAAAGCACCATGTACTATCTGAGAGGTTGCAGCAGCTTGTCAGATGAAACATAATCATGTCCACTGGTTCATAGTAGGTTCTTCTGAAGGTTAACTAGCTTTGGAAGAACAAGTTCTTCCAAAGGCACTTATACTTCTAAAGAGGCTACTTCTTCTGAGGCTTGAGTTGTTCTTCAGACCTTCATGCTTCGAAAGTCATTGTCTTGTATTCTTCTAAGTGTTGAACTTCGGAAGAAGGAAGACTTTGTCTTTGGAAGTTAGAGTTCCTCCTCGGAAGCTCTTTCAGACTTGAATTTCGGAAGCTCAGCATTTGCCTTTGGAAGTTCTACTTTTGCCTTCGGAAGTTCTTCATCAGTTGCACCAAAATTGTTTAAGTGTTTGTTTTGGTTGCACTAGCCTTACTTGATCCAACAACGTGAATTCTAGTTCGGGGGCATGTAGTAAATAAAGATGGGATTCAAGTGGATCCTATAAAATAATAGGCCATTAAGGATTGTAAAATCCCTCAAACTCCTACTAATATAAGACAATTACTTGCTTTAAGTGGTTATTATAGAAGATTTATCAAAGACTTCTCACGAATCGTACAACTACTGACAACTTTGACCAAGAAGAATACAACTTCTATGTGTGGTGGGGAACAAGATGAAGCATTTGAAGTGTTAAAGGAGAAATTGTGTAGCGCACTTGTCCTTGCCCTACCAGAAGGAGTTGAGGACTTTATAGTCAATTGTGACACCTCGCATTAGGGAATTAGGATGTGTGCTAATGTAGCGAGACAAGGTGATTGCTTATGCATCTAAATTGGTAAATAAGCTTGGAAGAAATTACACAAATCATGATTTAGAATTGGGTGACGTGTTGTTTGCACTCAAAATATGGAGATAAAACCTTTATGGAACTAAGTGTGTTATCTATGTAGATCACAAAAGCCTACAACACATTCTTGATTAGAAGATGCTGAACATACACCAGAGAAGATGGATAGAATTGTTAAGCAACTATGAATGTGAGATCCGCTACCATCCTCGCAAGGCAAATGTAGTGGCGGATGCCTTGAGTAAAAATATAAAGGTAAAAACCTCTTTTCATCCATGCCTTAAGGATGAGCGTGTATACTTGCCTTATGGCAAGATTAAAAGAAGAAGAGGGAAGCTCTAAACGAGTATAAACTGACTGAGGAGATGTTAACAGGAATGGAAAAGCATATGGAAGTGAGCAACGATGGATTATACAAGTATGAAGGAAGGACATGGGTACCAAAGAACGAAGGAATTAGAATCTAGATACTCGATTCACCCACGAAGTGAAAATATGGATCAAGACTTAAAGACACTATTCTGGTAGCTCGAAATTAGAAATTAATTGCCACCTATGTGGGGAAATGGCTGACGTGTGCGATGGTAAAGGCCGAAACTCAAAAACCATCAGGAACCTTACAACAACTCAAAATCCCAAAGTGGAAATAGGATAATATCACAATGGATTTCATTATGAAATTACCAAGAACCTTTCATATACATAAGGCTATTTGGTTAATCCTGGAAAGACTTACCAAATCAACTCACTTCTTACCAATCCGAGAGAACTACGACTTTTCAAAGTTAGCCCAACTATACATCAATGAAATAATGACCAGACATGGAGTCTCACTATTAATTATCTAAGGCCATGATAGTCGCTTCATTACACGATTTTGGAAATCTCTCCAATAGGCTCTGGGGACCTGACTTGACTTACGCATTTCATACCACCCTAAAACTAATGAGCAAAGTGAAAGAATCATTTACACTTTGGAAGACATGCTAAGAGCTTGCATAATTGACTTTGGTGGAAGCGAGGATAACCACCTTCCCCTAATAGAGTTATCTTACAATAATAGCTACCACGCAAGTATAAAAGCAGCTCCGTATGAAGCTCTATACGGTAGAAAATGTTGATCACCATTAAGTTGGAACGAGGTTGGTGATAGCCAAGTGATGGGGCCTAACATCATGATGGAAACCAGAGACAAAATAATAAAGATCAAGGAGAGAATAAGAACCGCCAGAGATCGTCGGAAGAAATATTCATACAGAAGACGAAAACCGCTGGAATTCCAAGTAGGTGATAGAGTGATGCTAAAGGTCGTGCCATGGAAGGGAGCCATGAGATTTGGAAAGAAAGGCAAGCTAAGCCCAAGATATATTACAGTATTTGAAATATTGTCGAGAGTGGGCCCGGTAGCATATCAGTTAAGGCTACCTCAAGAGTTAAGCTACATGCTTGACACCTTTCATGTGTCTAACCTGAAGAAGTGTCTATTAGACAATGCCTTAGAATTGCCATTGAAGGAAGCCAAAATTAATTACAAGTAGAACTTTATAGAGGAACCTATAGAGATTACTGAGCGACTGGTCAAGAAACTTTGGTGAAGTCGTATACCCAAAGTAAAAGTGAGATGGATCTCTAGGCTAGGTCCTGAGTTCACTTGGGAACAAGATGATGAGATGAGAAAGGAGTATCCGTTCCTTTTCAAGCCCACCAGTTTAAAATCTAATCGAAGCTAAAATTTCGGGATGAAGTTTCCTAAACGGTGGGAGAATGTAACAAACGACCCTCAGGTCCTAACACTAAACTTTAATTTATCTATCATTATTATTATTATCAAGGTTTTCTTTATTCCATGATTATAATTTACATGTTTTATTGCCTTAGAAGATTCCTCTATGACTTGCCTTAGTCTAGAAATTATTAAGCTATTTTTGAAAAAGCAAATGGCTAATCAACACTTAATTTATTCACCCACATTTGTTAATGTGAACGGGGGTCATCATCCGCATTACTTCCTAGAGTTATCCATATTTGGTAATGCGGATGAACAAATCATCTAGTCATAATACATCTCGAACTTGTCAATTCTTCCGGCTTAATGTAAGGCCCCGTTCCCGGGACGCTTACAGCTGGATCCTCATCACTCATAAAACATAATGTTACATTTCACTTTCATAAAACGTTGCAGCGGAAACATTAAAAACAATATCTTCATTTCATCAAAATACTTTTGCAAAACATTACAACCGTACATTTCACAATTTCTTTTACAAAAGCATTATAATATTGGATGCCCTTCATAATAAGCTGAGTAGCCGCCCCGTGCCATCCTAAGCAACATACCTGCCAACTAGAAACACATCAAAGTCAACGTTGCTAAGTGTGTTCTAGTTTTATAAAATAAAGCATACTTTTCTTTCGTTAAAACCGTTCTTTACATTCTTTTAAAATCATACTATACTTTTGTATATGATCACACATCATACGTACAAACAGATAATATCATTATTATCATCTTCATTATGTTCGTTAACTCTCGTTCATTCAACGTACGTCATTATCTTTCACTTTTCCCGAGATCCGATCAGACTTTACCCTCTTCAGGGCACTCAGCCACGAATACTGAGGTCGAATGACAAGGATCCATATCGCACATTATTATGATAATTCATTAATGTTCGTTACATGACGTGATGTCGAGGTCTCACGTAAATTTAATCCTAATTACAACCAATAGATAGTAGTAAGCAGGGTATCGAACACGAGGAGTTTGTGGATCGTATATAACTTAATAGCTTTGTAATTAATGTTTAACTTAACACTACTAAAAGTAAATTCAAGATATTTGTGATTTGGTTATAACTTAGCAATATGACAATGAGCAATTAACAATTCAAGATATCAATAATCAAAACAATGCTTCCCCTTGGTTTCAGGAATTCACAAGTGATGTTGTTTATGTCAAAATTGGGAAGAACTACATAGACATAGTTCATGTAGGTATGATTGTGTGTGATAAAAGGAGACAAAGTACTTGGATTACAACTAATGCAAGGTTAT
>BJCM01085133.1:0-10174 GCA_018326385.1 Flaveria bidentis
TTGTAATCAAATCAAGCAATATCAACAAAATTCACAGTTCATTGATATAGCAAAGACAATTACAAGAGTAAGAAAGCAGTTAACAACTAAAACTCACTCCTCTCGTAATTCTACTCTAGTCTAAGCTATTTATACTAGAAACTAAGGAACTAACAATTTACAAAACTAGTCCCTATACTAGTACAAAATATAAAATAGACAATAAAAGACTAAATATTAATCTTCTAAGGGTTCTAACAATACTTGTATCTTTTGTTACACTAAATTAAAAGTCAATAAATAAATTTATTCTAATAAACATAAACATAATAATAATAATAATAATAATAATAATAATAATAATAATAATAAGTTAGTGATGATGATGATGATGATGATGATGATGTTGATGATGATGTTGTTGTTGTTGTTTTTGATGATGATGATGATGTTGTTGTTGTTGTTGTTTTTGATGATGATGATGATGATGATGTTGTTGTTGTTTTTGATGATGATGATGATGATGATGATGATGTTAAAGATGATGATGATGAGGATGATGATGATGATGATGATAATGATGATGATGATGATGATTATGATGATGATGATGATGATAATGATGATGATGGTGATGATGGTCATGATGATGATGATGATGATGATGATGATGATGATGATGATGATGATGGTACAATCATATCCTCGTCAGCCAAACAGTTTTGCAAATGATGTTGATACATATGTACCTAGTTTGTGTGCTTAATGTAAAAGTCTGTCATGGCTTATATATGTGTAATGAAACGATGTTATAATACATCATTTGCGCTTTGATGTTTACTTATATCTGATTCATATATATAAACTTATTATATAGGTTTGAAGTTGTTATATGATGATTGATGCAAATGGACCATACTTATGGACCATACTCATGAATATATCATGCTAATCAACCAGTCTCACGGCTGAACCAGACGACTGGATTAGTCGTACGAGTGAGACATGAGATTGACTTAGTCGCACGACTGAACTTTCAGTCTTGTGTATGAATCAGTCGCATCGGTCAGTCACACGACTGAACCATGCTAATGGTTCAGTCGCACGAATGAAGACTGCAAACCTATAAATACCACTTAATTAATGGAAAAACGCGCCTTTTGACACATACTCATAACCTAGCCATCCAGAGCGTCCAGAAAGACTATTCCAAGTTCATAGTTCACATGTGATCTTTTTCTACTCGTTCTTAACGTTTATTTGATCGTAAGATTGATCGAGATTGCATTCTCACTCATTGGATCGCCAATTAAATAGGATTCCACACTATTTGATCTGGTTTCACGCATAATCAGTTAGTACTCCGTATGTACACGGTCCTAACAAGTGGTATCAAAGCTTTGGCTCTTGATTTTGCGTGTGATTTTATTAGTTTGAGTGTAAAAAGTCACATTTTTCATTCAAAGGAGTCACCTTTTTGAGTAAAACAGTGTTTTCGACGTCTCCAGGTCACAAAGTTTACGTTTTTCGGCATATGGCAGATTAGGGTTCTTGAAAAATCGTGGTTTGTGTCAAAGTGTCAAAAACCTTCGATTTTGCAAAAACAGTAGCCTTTAGTCGCATGATTGGCTCAATCACACGACTGAACTTAATCACACACCCTATTCACATGATTGAACTCAGTCGCTCACTCATTCGTACGACTGAACAACCCCATTCGCTTGTCTCCAATCGCACACTCCATACGTATGACTGAATCCAATCGCATAATTGAATTCATTCGCACACTTCAATCGCATACCTCATCCGCACGACTGAGCAACTCCAGTCGTTTGAGTCCATTCGTCCATTTCAATCGCACGACTGAATCAAATCGCACAATTGAATTCATACGCACCCCACATTCGCACGAGTGATGCATACGTATAGTCCATTCGGACGAGTGAGCCAGTCTCGTTCTAAAGTTCAAAGTTTAAAGAGATGGAAGATCAATTCTCTGCTTTTACTACCGGAAGGGACTCTCGCATCCAGAACCATCTGCTTCTGGAAAATGAAACTGGGAATCACAATAAACCACCAAAACTTATAACGTTAGATGATTACCCTCAATGGAAACATAAGTTTGAGATCTATCTAAATGGAGTTGATCCTAATCTTTAGGAATCCATTGAGAGAGGTTATAGTATGCCAGTCGGTGCTGATGGTGTAAAGCTAACTTTGGGAGGTATGACTGACAGCCAGAAACCTAAGTACAATGCTGAAAAGAAAGTGTATGCCCTCTTGACTCAGTCAATACCGAAAGATATCTTTCATCATTTCTCTGAGAACAAACAGGCAGAAAAGTTATGGGAAGCTTTAGAGAAAAGATATGATGGGAATGCAACGTTAAAGGCTTTGAAGGCAAAGGCTCTCAAGAAGGAGTTTGATAACTTCTCCTCAATAGGGAAAGAAAGCTTGGATGATATTATCAACAGATTCTACCATCTAATCTGTGGGCTGCACACGTCTATGGAAGATAAAGTGTCAAGTTTTGCAGATGGTTTGTCAGAGAAATGGGACTCGTTTGTGTCTAATCTGAGACAGAACGAGAATGAAGTACAAGTCACAGAAAAGGATCAAAGGACCAGAATCCTTCACTTTATAACTCATCTCCCACTCCAACCTATTCAGGAGCACCACCTCAAACTACCTTTGTGTCTAGTTCAGCAGCTCCTTCCCAAACCTCTGCTTCAGGATCAGAAACGCCAGGGTCATCTTGCACCCAATATATAGTGCCTGAAGCCAATGCTACTAAGTTGAAGACTACTAAGTTACAAAAGGAGCACATGGATCTTCTAGCAGTTGTTGTCCATTCCTATGATGATCTAGTTGCAGGGAAGATTGGCAATTGCCATCTTGCAGATGAAGATTACTAGTAGATGGATGAAAATGAACTAGAGAGAATGGATATCATGTGGGCCTTGGTGAGTGCTATTAGAAGGGCAAAAAGTTTGTGAAAAAGATAGGACAAAATTAAGTAGCCACAAAAGACACAACCTCTGGTTTCGACAAAACCAAATTTACAAGCTTTAATTGTGGTGAAAAGGGGCATTTCAAACGGTAGTGTGTAAAGCCCAATAAAATAGGTAACGGAAATCTGTTCTCAACCTTCAACCATCAAGAAAAAGACAGGAGTGGAACTACCTCTTCAATCAAAGAGACAAAGGCCTCGACTACTCAAGGTGACGAAGGGCAGGACTAGACCTTCCGTTTTGTGTCTCCGGGTGAATCAAACACTGCCTGTGTCGAGGGATTGAATGATGGCTCTGCGAGTGAAGGTGAAATCACAGTTGAACAAGTAATGTCAGATACCGAAGAAGCTGTGAATGTGGTAAATCACCTGATTGAAGAAGAACTTAGAATGACATGTTTAGAATCTCCAACATCCGAAGAGTCTAACTCTGCATTGATGGCTAATTCAACTGATTCTTCATAGGTAAGTACGAAAGACCAACTTTTTCTAAAACATGCTTGTATTGAATGTAACAGATTTAGAGAAAGCATTGATTTGAAATTTGCTTGGTTATTAGACCACAATGATAGCTTACTAAATGATTTACAACTGTGCACAAAAGCTAATCTTATTTTAAAACAAAATGAGTGCAGTTATAAAGAAAAATAGAACTTTTAGGTGAACAACTAAGGGAAACCGAGGTCGTTGCTTTTAATCAAGCTAATGATATAAAGTTTTATTTAAATTCTTTGGTAGAAACAAAGAAAGAAAAAGCAATTTTAGAAGTCGAAGTCAATTCTTTAAAACAAAAACTAAACAGTTGGACAAGTTCTTCTCACATAGTTCACCACTTAGTGAAAGAACAAAATAATGGGGATGGGTTGGGTTACAAAGTAGTTCCACCACCACATGAGATCATGTTAAATACAAAATGTAGACCTGTAAATAACAACCCAATTAAGGATCATGTGGTGTCCACTCCTCTGGTTAGTGATCCGGATTCCACTGGTAAACCGGTGAACCCTGTCACTAAATAGAAGGAGTCTACTTTGAAATTAAAGGAAAAGATGCCTATTGTAAATATGGAAAATAAATTTGAAAAAGGTTAATGTAAAGCCAGGTTCACAAATGTCTACTTCTGAACCCAAAATGACAGAATTAGTTAAATAAACACGTGCTTCACGTCAAAGTCCAAATAAACGAAAGGCTAATGATAGTAAAAGTGTGCAAACAATTAATTTTGTTAAATAAGCAGAAACATCTAAACGACTAGTGACTAAATCCAACCAGACTCATGTCACACCTGTATCACACTCAACCCCACATAAACAGTTTCCTCAACATGTAAAAGGGAGATCATGGTACAGTTATGGAAAGAGAGGACACATTTCTTCAAACTGTCCTTATTATCAAACTCCCAAACCGAAAATTGAACTTTATGATACAAAACCAAGTTCTTCAAAAAAGAGTTCTATTACTCCACCAAAGAGAATTAATGAACCTAAGGTTCAAACTGTAAGCCAGTCATCTGTTTATCACAAACCGGCCTTACACAAAACTGGCATATGGAAAGAAAAGTCAAATCCATTGTCTAATAATGAGAATAATAAGAAGAATGATATGCCCTCACCCTCAAATGGACAGTGGGTTGAGTTTATTATGTGTGATTCCTCTGGGTCACCGAAGCCAGTTAAGGCTTGCGTCCCAAACCTAAATCGATCATTTCCTTTTGAATGTGTAGGATGTCCGTTATAATGCTATCACAAATACCTAGATTGTTGATAGTGGGGCATCTAGGCACATGACAAGGAACCTGTCTCTCCTTTTCAATGTCAAACAAATTAAAGGGGGACATGTATCATTTGCTAGAAATGAAGGAAGATACATCACTGCTCAAGGCGAAGTGGGAAACTAGAAAGTCAAGTTTGATAAGGTCAACTACGTTCAACAACTATAGAATAACTTGCTTTCAGTCTCCCAGATTTGTGACAAAGAATTCAAAATTATTTTTGACAACAAGAAGTGCTACGTATTAGAGAAGGATTACATTATCCATAGGACAAAATCTTAATGTCAGCTTCAAGATATAATGACTTATATGTCTTGGATCTATCAAAAAAGCCTTCATAACTGATCATAATTTCAATGCTTCTTGTCAAAGGCAAGAGAGAGGGACTCAATATCCTGGCATAGGAGAATGGGATACATCAGTTCATGGAAGATGAATTATCTTAACTAGAATGATTTAGTGAATGGAGTAAATGTCAAGAATTTTCAACTTCCGGATTTTTATGTAGCATGTAAGAAAGGTAAACAGACCAAGAAGTCTAACAAGGCAAAGAAAGTAAATTCCATTGACCTGCCTCTCGAACTTCTACACATGGATCTGTTTGGTCCTGTCTGCACCATAAACATTGCTGGTGATTTGTAGTGTTATGTAGTCACTGATAATCACTCAAGATTCTCTTGGGTGATGTTTCTGAAATCCAAATTAGAGACATTTGAATCTTTAAAACAGCTGGTAACTACATTGGAATCACTCTACAAGCTGAAAGTGAGAGATTCGATCAGACAACGGCACGGAGTTCAAGAACTAGTAGATAAAGGCTTCTATAAAGAGAAAGGAATTGTACACCAGTTCATATCTGCATACACTCCACAAATGAACAGAGTTCCTGAACGAAAGAATAGGAGCTTGATAGAGACAGCGAGAACGATGCTAGCCGACTCGAAACTACCTATCCAATTTTGGAACGAGGCAGTGGCCAATGCATGTTACACCCTTAATCGAGTCTTGGTGGTCAAACATCATGGTAAAATGTGTTATGAGTTGCTCCAGTGATGTAAACCTAATCTGGAGCACCCCGAACCATTTGGCGCACCATGTACGCTGCTGAAGAAAATCAGTCAGGGATTTTCATTGAGAAGGCTGAAGAAGGATCTTTCTAGGATACAATATACCGGAGAAGAGATACACCACCCCCTAATGGTAAGGGACCCTCATTCTTCTTTGACTATGATTGATTCTTTAAGTCCTTCAACATCCCTCCCTCCCTTCCTGATGATGAGTTATCAACCAGAATGATGTACGATGTCTTGAACACACTATCACTAGACTCGACAACATCAGTTCCACAAGGTGAATCTTCTAGTCCTTTAGGGGGAACACTTGATGTAAGCGACTCCTCCTCTGATGATGAAGAAGTCGAGACTGAACAGTTGGACCAGGAGGAATAGATTCCTGCTACTGAAAGTACACAAGCATCAGATGTTGATGCATCTGACACTTCGGAACCTCACAATCTAATGGCTACAGATACTAAACTGAGAATTCAAAATCTGGATGAGGAAGTAGTTGTTCCCACCACTCCCGAATCTCTAATAAATGTACATCATCCACTAGACAACATCATAGGGGATGTACAATCGGGAGTACAAACACGAAATTAGCTATACTCAGCTGATTATGCGTCAGTCATGGAAAAAGGCTATCTTCATGACGGTGCTTATCGATGTTTTGTGTCTCAATTTAAGCCAAAATATTTAAGTAAAGCGTTAAATGATGAGGCATGGGTTAGTGCAATGCAAGATGAACTCCTGCAATTTAAGAAGCTAGGAGCATGGACACCGGTGGATAGACCAAAAGGTGCTAAGGTAATTGGCACTAAATGGGTCTTGAAGTGGAAGAAAGATGACCAAGGGGTCATAATCAGAAATAAGGCTTGACTTGTATTCAAGGTTTTAGACAAGTTGAAGGCATTGATTACAATGTAGTGTTTGCACATGTGGCTAGAATGGAAGCAATCCATATCTTCCTAGCCTATGCATCTTAGATGAAGATTAAAGTTTATCAACTAGATGTCAAAAGTGCATTCCTTCATGGTGAAATCTGTGAGACAGTCTACATCAGTCAACCTGAAGGATTTGAGGATTCTTATCTTCGGGACAGAGTTTACAAATTGGACAAGGCTCTCTACAGGCTCCATCAAGCCCCTAGAGCTTTGTATGAGAAGCTCTCGACTCATCTTGTGAAAAACGGTTTCGCAGAGGAGTTATTGATTGTACGTTATTCAACAAAGAAAAAGATGGTGATTTACTGCTGGTACAGATATATGTAGACGACATAATCTTTGGTTCCAATAAAGAATTATGTAAAGAATTTGAATCTGTAATGAAATCAGAGTTCGAGATGAGTGCAATGGGGAAGATGAAGTTCTTCCTAGGATTACAGGTGGATCAAATACCAAAAGGAATCTTCCTACATCAGACTAAATATGTAGGGGACATCCTCAGTCGGTTTGACATGGAGAACACTTCAGCTGCTGGAACTCCACTTGCCACGAACCACGATGTGGCACCCGACGAAAATGGTGATCTCGTTGTTGCTACAATGTATAAAGGAATGATCGGATCCTTTATGTATCTCACAGCGTCTCGTCCTGATATCATGTATGCCATGTGTCTTTGTTCTAGATATCAAGCAAATCCAAAAGTAAATCATCTCATTGGTGTGAAACGGATTTTTCGCTATCTAAAGGGTACTCCAACACTCGGGTTGTGGTATCCACATGATGATGATTTGATCTTACAATTTATAGTGACTCGGACTATGGTGTTTGCAAGATGAATTACAAGTCTTCTGCAGGTTGTCAATTCTTTGGTATACAGTTAGTCACCTGGTAGTGTAAGAAGCAGACATCGGTTGCTCTGTCAACTTCTAAAGCTGAATATGTTACTGGTGCAAGTTGCTGTTCACAGATCATTTGGATTCAACAGCAAATGCGCGACTACGGTTAACAATTCTCTAACACTCCTATTTTTGTTGATAATTCTCATGCGATTGCTGTCACAAAAAATCCAGTCCAACATCCTAAAACTAAACACATCGGTATTAAATATCACTTTATACGTGACTATTTTGAAAAGCAATTAATCGATGTGGTTAAAACAAATATGGATTTTCAATGCGCCGACCTCTACATAAAAGAATTTGATAAACCGAGGTTTTTAAATCGTTTAGAGGTTAATGGCGTGAGAAAGAAAAGTGATGTGATTTTATAGGAAGAAAGTGCATAGTCCGACATGTTTTTTTTTATTTTATTTTATTTTATTTTATTTTATTTTATTTTATTTTCCTGTTTATTAAAATCCAAAAAACACAAAAATATTTTCGGGTTTTAGAATTTTAGGGGGAGAATAGGTTAGATTAGTATTAAATTAGTTGCTTTATTTAATTAATTAAAAAAAGAACAAGGGAGGAGGACCGTCGGGCTAATAGAAATGAGATAAAATCTGTGATATGGATTCAATGTTTATGGAAAATGATAGTACACAGGGAACAAATAATTTGGAATTTAAATGATTAACATGCAAAATTCGAAGTATCAGTCTGAGAAGTCTAAGCAAAATAAAAGGAAAAATGATAGTAAAACTAGTACGCTACTGAGGTAACACTGAGAAAGTAGACCTAGTGGTTGCTAGACCATAATATGATGTGTCGGTAGATTCAACACAATTAATGATTAGACCTCATTGGTGATTTAAATTCAAACTAAGTTGTTCAAGTTGTTGTGGGTTCCCATCTTATCCCTGGTTAACACAATCAACACATTTCCAATAAGGGGTGACGAGCAAATAAGCGCCACAAATGTGTGCGGATTACCTTAAAAAGAGCAAAGCATGAAAAAATGTTAAGCGCCATGAAGCTAATAACAAATGTTGTTGATGTGTTATGTGTAAAAAGAAAAAAATATATATGCTTTAACAAGAAGATAGGTTGTGTGCCTCTCTGCTATGTGGTGGCACTGACCTGAGGATACGTATAACCTAAATATTCTAGAATTCATTGTTGTTTGCGCCTCTCTGTTGTGCGGTGGCACTGACCTGAGACTTGGCATCTCTTTGAAAGCTCTTAGAATAGTTTCTTCTTGTCAAAATACCCTTAGATCGCTCAAAAATCTCTAGAGGAATGTTGATTACCATATAAGAGTGGGATCCACAAATGCTTGTTGAAATAATCAAGCCTAACTGGTCACCAATTTGTGTCAAAAATCTGTATATGGATTTAAGAGGACAAATATACTGACAATCATCGTGGCTGTAACTCTTGGCAGTCAAAATCATTGTGTACATCTTATAGCTCTAGTATGATTTCCTAAACTTGCTATTGATTCTCGGTAAAAACAAGAATCAAGCATCAAAAGGTTTTGTTAAAATGTCCCAAATGATTTTGATATACCTATATGATTCCATAATGAATCGTTCTCGTTATGATCAATTTAACTTGAAGCTATGCCGTCCAGGAAGAAAAATCTGTTAGATACTTTTCTTAAGATTTCAATATACCTCAAATCAAAAATACAAAAATATGACTTGGTTTTGTTTTTAAATTTCTAGTTGTTTTTATTTATGCTTAGTTATTTGGTAGGTAAAAGTCAGACTATACATCTGGATTCAATCTGTGAATCACTCACTAAAAGGGGTCATGTCTGAGGTGACTAATCGGGTTTTAAAGTAAAAGGATCACGTCTGAGGTGATCAATAGTTTTTCTAACTAAAAAGGTCATGTCTGAGATGACCATCAGTCATAACGTCTTATCAATAGTTAACAGGTTAAGTGTTTGAAAGTGCATGAGGTCAAACTCATAAGTCCAAGTCATTCGCACGACTGGACCACAAGTATGGACCAGTCGCACGATTGGATCATGAGTATGAGCCAATCGCACGATTGAACCATACGTATAGACCAGATGTACGATTGGACCATAAGCATGGGTCAATCCATGCGATTGGATCATCGGAATGAACCAATCACACGAATGGAGGTGACCGATTGAGTCAGTCGCACGACTGAACCCCAGTCGCACAAATGAAGCTTGCGAATAGGTCCAGTCGCACGACTGAAGGTAAACTCAGTATAAATATAGGGGAGTCGGTCACACATTCTCATCAACCTTCAATCACTCTCAAGTTGAACAAAAGCATCGATACTCTACCAAAATTTCGTTTCAGTGATTTAAGTGTGGGGAGATTGGACATTGGGCAAGAAATTGCCCGGTCCATCTCAAAGAGTTGCAAGCAAAGAGGGATGCTGGGCAAACCTCAGGTACAATTTTCATGATTCATATTGATCTTAATTTGATATCTTCTAACACATGGGTATTGGATACCGGATGTGGAACTCACATTTGCAACTTATTGCAG
>BJCM01085144.1:0-11213 GCA_018326385.1 Flaveria bidentis
TATATATATATATATATATATATATATATTTCTTATTCGTCTCTAAATTTCTTAAAAATCCTTTCACTATGAAATATCCGTAATTGGGATGGTTCTCTTTCAACAAAATTTTGATCTCGTTAAGGACAATGCTATTATAAACTTTACAATTTTTTCTTACTTGCGACTTTAGTTATTTTCTTGTATCGGATAATGGTTTAATGAAAAAAGAGAAAAATCGTATTCGGAGAAATTTGGAATAGGAAGATTAGTTGTACTACTTTTTTATTTATTATGTTCAATTTTTTTATATGTTTTTTTATTTTTTATGTTTTTAAATAATTTTATTTGATTATGATGTTTAATTTATATTATTGTTTTACATTAAAAAAATCCTTAGATTCTCTAATCTCTTGATCCACAATAACATCTTATTATTTGATTAGGAATTCTACACAATGTTCAGTTAGCAACACATGTCACAATATTAAATGATAACACAAGTTTGAACTCGATCTCCCAACACATAACCTTACACTTGATTTTATTAGACTATAAATATTAGGGTTTAGCTGTTATTATTAATAGGGTTGAGTCCATGAGAACATTCAGATTTAAATAATTCATTGTAAACTCTAAATAATATAATATAACCTATCAATAATATTCACTTATCATTTGATATTATATCAGAGCCACCTAAGCTCTCTAACACCTCTATAATGCCACCACAAATATACAAACCCTAGATGTTGACATCGTGTTCAAACATTAGATAGGGTGGCGTGTCGTCGTCGCCACCGTATCCATTCTTGTCGTCGCTTGGTAGTTTAAATTATGTACGAGTAATGAATATAAATAATAAAAAAATATATTATATTTATTAACTTTTTTGTTTTTGTCAAAAAAAGTTCAACCGTTTGTTCCAAAGACAAACCGTTCTATAAAAATGTTATTTTATAATTTTTTATCATAACTATAAATTTTAAATATTTTAGTTTATGTAATTTTATTTATTATAAACACCGTTTTCCAAATATTTTGTATTTCTTAAATAAGTTTGACATTTTAGAAAAATATTCTTATTAAATAAAAATCTATTAGTTTAGAAGTTACATTTATAAAAAAGGACTCTTTATTAATTTATTAAAAACTATTCTTATCTAAAAATAATTAAATAATATCAGTAGTAATTAATGTAATTATTTTACATAAGTGACAAACGAGAAAATTAAAATTAAGATGTTTAAAATTGTGACAAATGTCCTTCCAAAATCTTTTTTATTATATTAGATGTTTTATAAATAATATTATTTTATAGACAGTTTGAAGCGATGTATTTGAAATAAGTCAATAACATTTTTATCTTATATAAAAATGGTAAGTTTAACCTACTTTTATAATCTATTAATCTCTTTGCCTTATTATACAAGTGGATTTTGTTGAGTATGTTTATTTTATCTTATAGAATACTGTGTGCTAATCTAACTATCTTCGTGTTACACATGTTGAAAAAAATTAAAATAAATATAGATAAAAATAAAAATTATCAATTAATATTAATAAGTTTGTAATATATACACATGTGAAGATAAGGTTAAACAGATATGTATACATGTAAATTACATAAAAGAATTAAATACATAAAAACATAATATTAATGTTTACAAATCTCTAAGTATACAAATCTTTAATCAGATAACAATTTCTCAAACTTAAAAAAATCATCTTTTTTAAATATTCTCCTGTATTATAAAAATACAAATTTGAAATTTAAAAAATATATGTTTCATTAGATAAATACCAATATATATATTGTTCACTATTTTTTATATTTTAGAATGTTAAAACAAATCTTTCTTTTGTTTTGCTCTTTGTCATATTGGTTTGATCCAATTTTAGCAATCCAACAAAATAAAGATAAATATTAAAAATTAAGTATATATAAAACATATATCTTATAAGATAAATATTAAAAATTAAGATAATAGTTCTATATATTGAACCATACTTCATTATCTTCAAACTTTGCAAACTATTTTTAAAAAATGTTTCACTGTATTATAGAGTTTTGTAATTAAAAGTAATAATTAGATAAGTTGAACCATAAAAACTTATTCTTTTGATTCAAGTGTATGTAATATTGTAATTGAATACTTTAAAAAATGAGTCGAATATAATGGTTGTGTATAATGAAAAAGAAAAGAAAGTTTTTTATATGAAGCATGCATGAACTATTTAATCATAGGAGAAACCATTTTATAAATCTTCTAAACGTATTTGATAATGGAAGAACAAAAAATGAAAGAAGAATTGTAGTATATATAGAATAATAATGGTATAATGTTACATAATAAAGCCAAATATTATACGAGAAATATAAAATAATTTTAAAATTTGAAATTATTAATCCCAAACTCCCGGAATGATTGTTACTATTGAAATTCAAAATTTGTCAACTGCGTATGTTACGTTTGAATATTAAAATTGTTTGTTTTGAATTTTAGACTAATTTAAAGTTATTTTTAGATAAAATCTCGAATTGAATTGCACAGATTAAATTCAAAACTTAAAAGTTTATGTTTTAATGATTAATTTTAAAATTTAATTTTAGAACACTATTTAATTTAGATATTGAATAATTAGACTACCTAAAATATGTAATTATAATTTACTTAAGAATATATTTTGAAATATGTAAATATTTTTTACGATGTAAGATATGAATAAAACGAATAAAATAATTATGGGTTATAAAACAAATGTGAGAGTTTTAATCAGTATATTTAATTAGCATATTGAAAATTTGAATTTTAAAATTTCAAAATTCAAATCTTCTGCATTTTAGTTTTCTTATAATTTTTAGCTTAAAATTTAAAATCTTCTATAGTTTAGCAAATTTAAAATAAAAGCGAAATCTCAAATAAGTAATATTATCTTTTTTAGAAACTTGTTTAAAAAAATAGAAAAATTTATGGAAATGATATTTAAATAAATTTTTTGAATCAAAATTGCTAAGAAAATAACATATGCCAACAGCTTACTGAGAATATGGCACGTTAGAACTCATTGTTTAAAAACTGGCTATGTGACGAAACTCTTTTCGTTTAACATATATAGATATATATATATATTGTCTTTTAATGAAATTTATATTATATAAAGGCGCACATATTAAAACAAATGTAGGTGCAGCAGGACTAGAGATGCACAAAATAATCGGGTACGGACCCGAACCGGACTCGGGTTCGGTTACAACCCGATGGGAGGCATACCCGGTTCGAACTCGTTTAAACCCGTAGGGTTGGAACCGGGTTTAGTTTTTGGTCTTTTAGTGAACCCTATCCGGTATAAACCCGAATTGAACCCGATATTGGACATAAAAAAAAAAGAAAATTAGAAAAAATAAACTAAACCCGGTATTGGACCCGGTTCCGGACCCGACCCTACCCGGGTATGGCGGGGAGGGTTTTCCCGCAAGTGAACCCGACCCGGGTTCGTACCCCGGTTCACCAATACCCGGGTACAAAAAAACCAGATTTGGCCCAACCCAGTTTGAACCCGGTTTCGGGTCCGGCCCGAAACCCGAAATATGCATCTCTAAGCAGGAGTATGAAAGGTGGTGGCAGAGAAACATGCGAGTCAGCCTTTGTCTGTATTCGCGGGCGTGGGTAGCCTTTCGTCAAAGGGTTTACCCGGATGACCGGACATAAAAAATTCTTCATTGGCTGTTGAAAAAAGAAACAAAACATATTTGCCAAAAAAATTAAAACTCAAACTTCTGTTCTGTTACTATTATTTTCTCAAAAAACAACCAAGAGTATACGCTGTAGCTTGTGATTATTATTTTATAATTTATCTCTTAGATACAATAACTTTCGATCAAGTGGCTTGACTTAGTGATAACATTGTTATGTTAGAAATGTATGTACTTTCGTTGGATATTTTGGGCTCCAACGATTTATGCATGGGTTACCGGTTAACTATTGCAGGCCCAAGTTTAAAGCGTATTCATCTCAATATACCACTTACCATTATACCTAGGGCTGTTAAAATAGCTCGACGTTCGAAGCTCGCTCGAACTCGTTCGAAAAATGCTTGGAATTTTGCTCGTTCGAATTTCCGCTCGATTGTAAATGAACCGAGCGGCTCGGTTCGGTTTCAAAACGAACCGAGAATGAGCGAAGGGTCGCTCGTTCGTCGCTCGCTCAGTTTCGCTCGAATTATTTATTAGTTTAGTTTTTATATATTATATATAATTATATATGTTAATTTATTATTATATTTAGTTATTTTTTTAGTTACAAATATTTTAAATTTTTAGTATAAAGCTCAAAACTTTAATACACAAATACATGTAAACCTCATTACATCAGTTCTCACTCCTCACCCTCCACAGTCCACTCCTCGTCTCCTCCAGCAGTCTAGGCGCCAGCCTCCAGCGATCTGTGACCACTCTCCCCTCTCCACTCTCCAACAACTTCCACCCTGCGAGCCGCGAATCTGCGAACCTGCAACCGCGTCTCCAACCCTACTGCGAGCCGCGAACCTGCGACCGCGACCCATCTCCGACCGCGACCCATTGTAACACAAAACCGAGCAAAACCGAGCGAAACCGATCGCTCGGTTTAAAACCGAACCGAGTTCGAGCATGAAGCTTGCGCTCGAATTTGTAAATCCGAACCGAACCGAGCCACTCGGTTTAAAACCGAACCGAGCCACTCGGTTTAAAACCGAACCGAGTTCAAGCGGAGATGCGTTCGGTTCGGTTCGGTTTGTGAACAGCCCTAATTATACCATTAGTGTGTAAAAACACTCGCATCGTATTTCTTATTTTAAATCTTTTAATTACATTAAAAATTATTAATTCTCTCTCTACTTTCTACTTTTAACTGAATAACACATTTTTATATTACTTTTTCTCTTCCCTCTACTCATAACTATTTTCAAACATATTAAAAATATATAAGGGTTGAACAATAAATTATTAAATTTACAGATAAATAGTTACATTTTAACTTTGTTCCTATCATAACCACTCAAAACCATTCCATATAATATGAGGATTTACACTCACATATTTGTAAGGAACATACTGTATTACACTCACGTATTTTTAAGAAACAGACTGTGAATTAGACTTGCACAAAAAAACGGGTACGGACCCGACCCGGCGTACCCGACCTGGACCCGGGTCCGGGTGTACCCGGAATAAACCGGCGGTTTCAACCCGGTTTGGGTTTTTTTTAATTTCTAAAACCCGACCCTACCGGACCGGACCCGACCCGACCCCGACCCGGTCTAAACCCGAAGTGAATCCGGTATTGGACCCGATTTTAAACCCGGTATTGGACATAAAAAAAAGAAAAGAAAATTAGAAAAAATAAACTAAACCCGGTATTGGACCCGGTTCCGGACCCGGCCCGACCCTACCCGGGTATGGCGGGTAAGGTTTTCCCGCAAGTGAACCCGACCTGGGTACAAAAAAACCCGACTGGACCGAACCCGGTTTGAACCCGGTTCCGAGTCCGCCCAAAAACCGATTTGTGCATGACTAGTGTGAATGCTCTATAAACCTGTTACAAAAAATTGGAGGCCCAAATATCTTGAAGTCCAAGTCCATGGCCTTTTCCTATAAGCCCATGGACCAAACTTTTCCAGCTAGCCTACGTTAGATTGTTTAAATCCAGCCTACATTAACGGTAAAATAAAGCCCAGAACGATTGTGAAATCAATGAGCCCAAATACGTCAATACCACAATATTATTAGATGAAGAAATAGAGTTAACTTATTCTAAATTTATAGCAAATATTAAACACCAGATATGTCATATTCATCTTAAAACAAATTTCACATTTGTAAGGATTTTTCTTTCAATATATAACAATCAGATCAATCTTTTACCGTTGACGAAAATAACACAATGTGTTCGGTGCTTCTTTCGTGAAGAGAGATCGAAAAAAAGTATTATGTATGCAAATAAGAGATTCTAGCCTCTAGCTTCTCTTCAACATAAGAGTCTATTCATTGGTCTTTCTCAAACCAACACCAATCATCTGGAAATAAACAATCTTTATATAGTTTAAGAATATAAATGTCAAAGAATGCAAATTAATATGATTATGCTGATATGATTATGATTTATGATGTATACTGATAAAAGATCATGAAAAGTCTATGAAACCCAATTTACACGTTATGAACTTTAGTCTTTTTTATTCAAAAGTTCCTTACATAGACTTATTGTTTCTTTCATAAAAGAATATTGTCTCTTTCATAAACCAATTCATGTACACCTTCGTAAAAATGTCTCTTTATGTTGGAACAGACAAAAGTGTATTCAAATTATATGTTATGGTTTACTTATTAGAAAAAAGTGTAATATAATAAGACTATTTTCATGGTTAAGCCACATCAAACATTTATACGAGGCGATAGGATCTAAACTACGTCAAAGGGCTAAGATCATTCGTTATAAATTTGTAACAGTAATGAAGTAGACTTTTTATTGAAGGACAAATAGAGTTATGGTCGGGTTACATCGATTACTTAGCGTATTCGTAATAATTTAGAAGACATCACCTATTTGTAATATTGTGTAATAATATTTTATTTTTGTAATTACATGAGATATTAGTCATCAATATAATAACTATTCAATTGCCTTGTTTTGTGTTGAAACAAAACACTCTTTTAACTTTTTCGTTAGTGTTCAATTATTTTAAAGGCTACTTTATAATGACCGTATTATTAGTTGTTAACTATTTGCAAATTTGATTTTGCGTTCATATTGATCCAAACACACGTCATAAATACACCCTTTCAATGGACCGACCAACCCATCATATCAAATTTCACACACAAACCCATTCATTTAATGATGACACATGAGTTCGAATACTAAATCGATTATTAAATTAATCGTCTTACTTCCAGACAAATCATTTAAAAATCATCTAGTTTCAATTAACCAATCTGATTAGTTCAATAAACTTAACTTGATGTAATTTTTCTTTCTAAGTTTTCACGTACCTTTCTTTCTAGCTTCTTGTTAGATTATTTATAAAAATAATTGACTATTAAAAAAAATCAAAAAACTCAATCTAACTGGTTATGTAACCGGTTTTCTGTTTAATCAGTAAACCGATCAGGAAGATTGGATTCTAACAACGTGTATTTTACTTCGACATAACTTTTCATGTAATTAAATATGATCTTAAAAGTAAACAGAAGCAATTAATGAGATCCAAAAAAAACGGATCACAAAGAACCTTTAAATACAAATTTAGTATATTATTATAGGATTAATATTTATATTTTTATATAAATATAAAAACCGGATTATAAGCAAATAAGCAATTAATATGACGTAAAATGAAAGTGACACCTCATCTTCCACCCACATGCATCTACTTGAGTTTGTTCCCATTCGTATATTCCAATAATACTTTAATCTTTAGATTTAATATTAAAAAGCCAAAAACAATATATTTTAAATCATCTAGTGTAATAAAAATACATTATAATCATTAATCTGCATTACAACATTTCCAATTTGTAATCTTGTTATTATTTCTGGACGACTTCTTTTGCTTTCTAGCAAAAGTTACAAATTGAACAATGTATGCATGCGTCATAATTCATAAAATGAAAATAAATAGAAAATAAAGTAAAATAAAACTAATGGCACCGTTATTGATTGACTGTGATGTAACCCGCTCCATTATCTTCGTATCTGTTTAGAGTTTAGAGTTTAGACATTAACACTGCATTTTTGTGCGAGTTGATACTTAACTCCAGTAACAACTCCAGCAATCCCGGAGTTCTTGTTCCCGAAAGGGATATACGCGTTACATGTGACATGTAGGTGGTACCTGCCGGAAATAAAGCTTCCAACTTTCCACCTTATACGCCCATTAATCTTGATCACAAGACCGATGGCGCCGTTGGCTTGATCCTGAGTCAACGTGGCACCATTATAAGGGGCCACAGGTACGTTGGTCCCGTACACAAACGGTGACCATATGTTAACGTCCTTATGGCCCTGGTATACCGGTTGTATGACTGTGAAGTATGTGATTTGTTGGCTATGATAAGTGGCAAATATGTCAAGTTTATCATAGTAGATGCCGATTCTCTTGTTAGGGTTTCGGGCGGAGACGGTGACTTGAAAGTTCGACGAGAGGAGGATCGGGGCGGAGACGTTGAAGCCGTAGATGGTGGCATCTTGGAGGACAAATTGGGGCTTTTTGGGCTGGAGAATTGCCCATGTTATCAAGAATATGAGGAGGACTATGACTGCAAGAATGCCTAATCCAATGAGTATTTTCTTTAATATTATCTTCTTTTTGTCGCCGTGGTGGCTGCACTCCTTGACCGCCATGGCGGTTGGTGGCGGATCGCGGCGGCGGAGGAATGGGGAGAAAGGGTGGTGGAGGGAGGTGATGAGAAGTGTAGAAAATGAAGGGAGTGTTTTGCTTATATGGGTCTTAAAGAGTGTGTGTACTCACAAAGTTGCAATATAAGTTTGTTTTTGGAAGAATAAAGTAATTTGTATTGATTATTTGACTTGGTTGAATATGATACATTGTACTAGCCGTTTTCATTATTAGACTAATGCATATATTTAGCAATTTATTTTGATAGATAAAGAGACTACACGTTTTTCTTTCAAAGGGTGTGAATTATTTACAGGATATATATGAACTAATATACCAAACTAACACAAAATTTGTAGATTTAAGTTTAGTCTAAATTGGTTGGGATCAATTTTGAGTCTAATGTATAAATTAGTTTAGCCAAAAGGTGATGTTTATGGTTTGGCTTGTTTAATTAACCAATTATTTATTTTTATGTTTATTAGAAAGTATTTTATATAATAACTTAGAGTTATAAGGGTACGATTTATTCCAAATTATAGAAGTGTAAGGTTAAAGTTAGTGTAGTTCAAAAGGAAATAATAATAATATGTAAACTTAGATTTTTCAAGAACTAACAATAGCAAAGAAAAAATTAAATAAACTTCTTTTTTTTTCATGTTAAATGGACCGTGTTCGTGTCAACCCGAATACACTTATCATCTTCAATTTCATTTGTGACATAGTTTTCCGATTTGTGTCGGGTTCAACCCTATAATCTGCAAACACGTCCCTTGTTTTTGTTTTTTTCAATGTTACTTATTGAATAAGCTAAACACTTAGAATAATAACAAATAAGTCTTTTCGAAATTCTTTTTGGAAATATTTTATATTATTATTTGGCATAACTAATAATCAAAATCCAATTATAGCACCTTTTTATCATTGCACGTAAAACAAACGCATAGATCCATAAATATGCCACGAAATTCTGAGTAAACTTCTAGTTTTTTTTAATATTAAAGTAAGTAAATATGAGTTGGCACGGGTATATAGATGGTCAACCATCTAACTTTTAGTGCTAGATAGTGTAAACATGCATTATAATAACTTCGTTCGATGTATTTTATTTTTGCTCTATATATAATTAAATTAAAGTTATATGAAATCAATTATAAATTAATACTAACCACACGTATTTTTTTGAAAACACATACAATATGTAGGAAACTTGAAAATATGTACATATTCTAGAAAAAATTAAGAGAAACATGGATAATTACTTTAGACGTAGTAGGTAATTATGCCATTAAAAAACTATGTTTAATTATCAATATTAGTTTATGTGTTAAGCACTTAATTATTAGTTTATATTAAGCGTAACCATGTTTTTATATTTTTTAAACGGCAACATATACGTGAATAGTAGATACATAAAACGTAATGCGAAGCTAGATAAAAATACAAAGTTCATGTTACACAATAATTGAACCACATGTGACTTAACTGATTATATATCTCTAACGAACTTAACCAAGGCTTTGCTAAGAGTAATTAGGTAACGTCGATGCTGATTTTTTTTGAACGGCCAACGAATAATTATTAAGCCCGGTCACTCGGGTAAACTCATTGGCGAAATGTCAGTCATGCTCGTGAACACAGACAACGCTGGTGACCGGGCTCGCGCACCATTCTAAGGTTAACTCACGACCCAAAGGTCCACTATGGTAAAACTATTGGCCCACTTGAAGCATATTTCACTTAATAAAACTCCAACCCATGACCTTCACTTTGAAGAGTCATGGGACGTCGGTGCTGATTTAAGTAGCTATTTTTTAATAATACACTTGGAAACTCAAAGAAAACAAAATTCAAGAAAAATTACGAGTGGATTGAGTATGAATATTGGATCCCAGGTTGTTCGAATTCTGTGTACAGATCTGGTTTCCTATTTAATAACTCACTAAAAACTATGTGCAAAATTAATTACGCTAAATTTTAGATTATTATTAGACTTTACTAATTTACTTTCCTTAATTATGATGTTTATCCTTTTGTTTGTTTTAATAACTGACAAATTAGGGTGGGTTGGGTCTATGATAAAATCGTTTGATGATAGAGTGTTGAAACTTTTTTTAATGCTAAAATTCAAACTCTGTCAATAATGAATTGGGGTAACTTAATTATAAAGTAACAAAAAAATAAATTAAAATAAATAAATAACGTAACCAAAACTCTCATATAGTTATAAATAATTGGCAATTTAGTTTTATATTTAAAAAATGTAGCAAAAAAAATATAACATCCTGTCATCGTCATGTGTTTTTTTGAATGTTTGCATTGATATCTCATGTTGTATGATTGATCTTTGTTGTAAAATTTATATTTATAGTATTATACTATAAACGGTACCCGCACGATGCGGCGGGCGGAAAAAAAAATTAACATCATTAAATAGTTCAGAAGATCATTAATGCATTAAATTAATTCACGAATAAACAAACACAACTTTCAAACATAAGAATTTAAGAAAAAAATTCGATACTCATTTTATTCAAAGGTGAAGTAATATAATCATGATGAGATCAATTAAATCGAAATCCTCGCACATCCGACTGATCTCAACTATGTTGACCCACCACCATTTGTCATCCGGAGGAAACCCATGAACATCTGTTATTTCTTGTTGATTGACACCTACATCTTTTGAACGTTGGTTTTCGAAATTATTCTCCACTTTGACAGAATCGTCAGTAGCTACAACAGGTTTCGGAATTGAAAATACAATAATTTTTTTAGTTTATTACATGCGATATTAGCATAACTAACAATGTTAAATCACACAAATAATTAGGTAGAATTTGAATTTTATAAGT
>BJCM01085145.1:0-10886 GCA_018326385.1 Flaveria bidentis
AAACCGTTGACTACCTTGTTAATTTAATAATGGGATAAAGGTCACCTAACCATAATTTAA
This sequence comes from Flaveria bidentis, assembly GCA_018326385.1. NCBI lineage: Eukaryota > Viridiplantae > Streptophyta > Magnoliopsida > Asterales > Asteraceae > Flaveria > Flaveria bidentis. The sequence continues at coordinate 61 of BJCM01085145.1, forward strand.
ATGTAACGTTGGATTCTAGATTTAAAATTATGTAAGACACTTAAAAGGGGTTTTAATTATTAAAATATGAACAATATCGAAATTACTAAAATTGAACTTTGTTATATTTTGTAGATGGCCACCAACAATAATGAAAACAATGAAATCCCATCCGCTCACTCACTAACACTAAGGACCATTCTCCAAAAGGAGCGTCTAAACCATAATAACTTTATTGATTGGTTTCGAAACTTGAGAATTGTTCTCAAGCAAGAGAAATGATCACACATTTTAGACGATCCGATTCCCGATCAACCTAGTAAGGATGATGAGGAGGCCTACAATAATCTGGTAAAATACACTGAGGACTCGGTCCAAGTGTCTTGCCTCATGGTGGCAAGTATGACTCCAGATCTCCAAAAGGAGTATGAACATCATGGAGCATACGACATGATAACCCAGTTAAAGGAAACATTCCAACAACAAGCACGAGTTGAGCACTTCGAAACGGTTCAAGCACTCCATGCGTGTCGTATGGACGACACCCAATCTGTTTCATCTTATGTACTTAACATGAAAAGGCACATCGACCGCCTCGAAAGGCTGAATTGTCCCGTCTCGAAAGAGTTGGCTACGGATTTGATCCCCAACTCTTTGTCAAAAAGGTTTGACAACTTTTTCATGAACTATAACATGAACGGGTGGGACAAGATCATCATTGAGCTTCACTCTATGCTTAAAACTACCGAGGCGGCCATGGGTAAAAGGGTTTTCCTGTTCTCACCATTAATGAAGGTGGAAACAAGAAGAGGCCTCACCCCGCACCCAAGGCAAATGTTGCCATGGGTAAAGGGCACGTTAGGGGAAAGGGAAAGGGAGTGGTAAGAGCGCCACCACCAAAACCAGCGGAGAAGAAGCAAAAGTTTGCTTCAAATGACCCATGCTTTAAGTTTGGGGAGATTGGACATTGGGCAAGAAATTGCCCAGTCCATCTCAAAGAGTTGCAAGCAAAGCGGGATGCCGGGCAAACCTCAGGTACAATTTTCATGATCCATATTGATCTAAATTTAATATCCTCTAACACATGGGTATTGGATACCAGATATGGAACTCATATTTGCAACTTATTGCAGGGGTTCAAAAGAAGTAAGGACTTCAAGTAAGGGGATGTAAGCCTCTACATGGAGAATGGGGCAAAGGTTCAAGTTGAAGGCCGAGGGGACTACATGGAGAATGGGGCAAAGGTTAAAGTTGTGCTTAGGCAGCAGTTAGCTCCACAAGCTGTCGTAGCTGGGCAGTCTTCTCGTCATCAGCAGCCAATAGCTTCAACACCATACAGTTCAGTGCTGACAGTTGTTCCTCAACTCCAATGGAGGGTAGAGTAGATCTAGTGGTGAATATAGTGTGAGATGAGGGACCGGCTTGGTGGCTGGTGGTGGTAGTGGGGGTTGTGGTGAATATGGGTGGTCGTGCATGAGTGGGTGGTGAAGGGTAGGCTGTAGTGGTGGCTATGGTGAATGTGGATGGTGGTATATGAGTGGGTGGTGGTTGGTAGGATGTAGTGGTGGTGGATGGGAGTGTGGTAGTGATAGGTGGTGTGGTAGTGGTGGTGGTAGCAGTAGTGGATGAGGTGGTGGCTGTGGAAGTAGTATAGGTTAATGTAAACCTTAGCCTCTTCCCCTTCTTGCCATTGGGGTGAGCCATTCAATTCCTCCTCGAGCCCTTAGACACTGTGGCTCCCCCATGGCTGTTGGGCGGGTCCGGGGTATATGATGGATTTGTATCAGTAGCAGCAGCATCCCCGGATTCCCTGTGGCATCCACTAACCGCCCTAATACCTGTCTCTGTGGCTACGACCCGGCTCCCTACCATTCGCATTATAGGCTCTTCATTAGACTCCTCCTCCTCCTCCATTTGGAAATCAGGGTAGGAGCTGGTTCGGGTCCACCTTCACCTCCCCTCCCTAATCAGTATCATGATCATCACCATCGGATTCATCAGATGGTAGAGCAATCTGCTCAACATCCGAATCACTATCATCGTGGCGCCCTTTACTCCTTGTTGGTGCCATGTAGTCCTCCCGGGCCAGATGCCCAAACAGTCTCCTTATAGGGGGCTTCACCTGCTTGCCCTTGTAAACCTTCATCCTCCCAAGGGTGGTGTCATCCATGACCTCGAGAGATACTGCATCATGACTCTCCTTAGGCAGCGAAGCAAGCTTCGCATCAATGATGAGTTGTAGGAATCTTGGGTACATGCAGAATCCTTCCTTGCCTTTGGCCTCTAAGTTCTTGATCATGAAAGAGAATATCATGTTGGAGAAGCTGAAGGGGTGATTCAACACCAATGCCACGTAAGTATTCTGGATTTGGTCAGATAGATCATCAAATCCACCCCTTCGTGAAGCAATGCACTTCAGAATGACATGCGCTAGGTACTTGAACTAGGGACACAGGTTGCTTTTGTTGAGCACACCTGCGTTGATGTCCCCAGTGTACCTCATCCGTAGAAAGCATCCCCTTACGGTAAGAGGATGTAACCTGGTTGGGTAGGAAGCATCATCTCCCAAGTCCAGTACACGTCTAAGATTTGCTGTCGTGACCTCAATCTCCTAGCTAAAAATGGTGTTGCGTATACAGTAAGGCTCAGTAGATCGGTCAACAGATGCACCTTCCCAGAAGGCCTGCTGTATAGACTTGTAGGGTGTGCAAGGTGTAGATATAGCTCTATAGATCCTTGATCTCCTCAGAAATGCAATAATGCCAGCAAACTCAGTAGCATTCCGAGTGGTGGCATCCAAGTGAGCACAAATGTTGTGCTTGGTGTTGATGATCCACCTATTTGCCATGTTTCTATAACACAATACACGTAAACACGAGATTTGTCCATAACATAAACTATTTAAACTTAAACTGTTTTGAAATCAGCCTGGTTCAATCGTGCGATTGAACTATATGACTGAGTTCAGTCGGTTGATTGAGTATGCGACTGACTTCAATCGGGTGACTAAGCATGCGGCTGAGCTCAATCGGGCGACTGAGCATGCGGCTGAGTTCAATCGGGCGACTGAGCATGCGGCTGAGTTCAATCTTGCGATTGTGCTCGTATGCCTAGTTCATTCGTCCGGTTGAGTCATTCGCTCAGTTCAATCGTGTGATTGAAGTTCATTTTGAGTGACCAGTGGCATACGTCTCTGTTCTACACTTTAATCCTAAATCTAGGTCAATACTAGAAGTTAAACTTTGTGTTTAGGTTCCTTAGACTTGCAGGACCCCTAATTGTTGCAGTATGTCATCAATTTTAACCAATTTTCACTTTTATTTGGTCTACTTAATTGTTATTACTTATTTCTTGATTTTACACTTTGGGCCAGTTATGGTTTGTTTTTCATTGCGCATTTTGTGCGATTTGGGTCGCTATTTACCTGCAGATGATGTAAGAACTCGTCAGTAACACAATGGCTAGGAGAAATTGATTTAATCAGATTTTGGTAAAGTGTCACTACTGTCGGGCGATTTTAGGGAGATTGAGGGGTGATGAACATATGGAACCGACTTTAGCCCTATTTATACTGAATCTGTCTTCAATCGGGCGACTGGATCCATTAGCACTCCTCATTCGTGCGATTGGAGCTTAGTCGTGTGATTTTCTTAGTCGGTCACATTTAGTCATGTGACTAGATTTCAGTCGTGTGACTGACTCATTCGGTCACCTCCATTCAAGTGACTGGTTCATTCTTGTGATCCAATCGTGTGAATGATTCATACTCATGCTCCATTCATGTGACTGGTTCATAAGAATGGTACAATCGTACGACTGGTCCATACTGATGGTCCATTCGTGTGACTGGTTCATAAGTATGGTCGAATCGTACGACTGGTCCATACTTATGGTCCAGTCGTGCAAATGGCTCATACTTATAAGTTTGACCTTATGACCATTTATACACTTATCCCTTTTACTTATTGATAAGACATTTTGACCAGTGATCCTCTTAGACATGACCATTTTAACTTAGAAAACTATTGATCACCTCAGATATGATCCTTTTAAAATTTGAAACACATGTTTGGTCACCTCAAACATGATCCTTTTAACATTTGAAACACATGTTTGGTCACCTTAGACGTGAACCTTTTTAGTGATTAATTTCCAGATAGAATTCCAATGCATAGTCTGACGTTTAATAACTAAACTGACAAAAAGTTAAACAAATGAAACAACTAGAACTAATAGACAAAACTAAAACATATTTTTATAGTTTAGTGTGAGGTGGAAATCCTAAGATAGACATCTAACAGATTTATTTCTCGAACAATACAGCCTCAAGTTATTTTGACCATAACAGGACCGATTCATTATGGAATCATACAGGTAAATCAAATCATTCGGACATGTTACCAAAACCTTTTGATGCTAGATTCTTGTTTTTCATCGAGAGTCATTAGCAGGTCTAGGAAGTAATACTAGTGCCAAAAGATGCACACAGTGGTTTTGACTTTCAAGAGTTGCAACCACGATGATTGTCAGTATACTTGTCCTCTTAAATCCATACACAGACTTTTGACACGCATTGATAATGATTTAAGGTTTAATTATTTCAATAAGCATTTGTGGATCACACGCTTATATGGTAATCAATGTTCCTTAGGAGATTTTTGAGCAGTCTAGGAGTAGTATTCAAGAAGAAACTATTCTAGAACTTTCAAAGAGATGTTAAGCCTCAGGTCAGTGCCACCGCACAGTAGAGAGGTGCAAACAACAATGGATTCTAGAATATTTAGGTTATGCTTATCCTCAGGTCAGTGCCACTGCACAGCAGAGAGGCACACAACCTATCTTCTTGTTTGAGCAATTATTTTCTTTTTTCATAGATCGCACCAACAACATAGGTTCTTAGCTTGATTCAATTTTGCAATTTTCATGTGCTTTGCTCATTTTTATGGTCATCCGCACACATTTGTGGCATTTATTTTACTCGTCACCCCTTATTGGAACTTCGTTAATTGAGTTAACCAGGGATAAGATGATAACCCCACGGCTTGTTGAGCAACTTAGTTTGAGCTTGAAGTCACCAATGAGGTCTACTTATCTATTGTGTTGAATCTACCAACACATCATGTAATGGTCTAGCAACCTCTGGATCTACTTTCTCTGTGTTACCTTAGTAGCAGCTAGTTATACTATGTACTATCATTCTTTTAGCTAGACTGTCCTCCTCCCTCGTTTTTGCATCTTAAATTTTGCATCTTAAACACTTTCATTCTTTTAAAGTCCCAAATTGTTTGTTCCTATGTACTATCATTTTCCATAGGCATTGAATTAGTATCAGATATATGATCTCATTTCTATTAGCTAGACTGTCCTCCTCCCTCGTTTTTTTAGTACTGAAATCACCTAATTTAATACTAAGTTAACCTATTCTCCCCCTAAAATTCTAACACCGAAAATGCTTTTGCGTTTAGAATTTTATTAGGAGAAGAAATAAAAGAAAATAAAATTAAAAAATAAAATGAAATCTACTTGTTGGACTAAGTATTATAATCATCGGAAATCACTTCACTTTTCTTTTTAACGGCATTGACCTCTAACGGGTATAGATAACATGGTTTATCAAAGGCTTTTATGTAGAGATCAGGGCATTGAAAATCCGTATTTATTTTAACAACATCGATCAAATGTTTTTCAAAACAATCACGTATAAAGTGATATTTAATTCCAATGTGTTTGGTTTTAGGATGTTGGACCAGATTTTTAGTTATGGCTATAGTAGTAGAATTATCAACATAAATAGGAGTGTTAGAGAATTGCAAACTGTAATCCCACATTTGCTATTGAATCCAGATGATTTGTGAACAGCAATTTGCAGCAGCAACATATTCAGCTTCATAGGTTGTCAGAGCAACCGAGGTCTGCTTCTTAAACTACCAGGTGACTAATCTTCTCCCAAAAAATTGGCATCCCGCTGATGTTTACTTGTAGTTCATTTTGCAGCCGCCGTAATCAGAGTCACTATACGCTGTAAGCTCGAAATCATCATCATGAGGATACCACAACCCAAGTGTTGGATTACCCTTCAAATAACGAAATATCCTTTTAACACCGATGAGATGGTTTACCTTCGGTTTTGCCTGATATCTGGAGCATAGACACGTCACGTACATGGGTCGTGTGGCGGTGAGGTATATGAGAGATCCGATCATTCCTCGGTACATGGTGGCATCAACCAGATCGCCACTTTCATCGGGAGCCACATCGTGGTTTGTAGCAAGTGGAGTCCAAGCTGCCGAAGCATTCTCCATATCGAACCCACTAAGAATATCGCCTACATACTTGGTTTGATGTAGGAAAATTCCCTTAGGTGTTTGATCCACCTTTAACCCGGGAAAGAACTTCATTTCTCCCATCTCACTCATTGCAAATTCTACCTTCATTACTGCTTCAAATTCTTTACACAATTCTTCATTTTTGGACCCAAAGATTATGTTATCAACATAGATCTATACAAGCAGTAAGTCCCCATCCTTTTCTTTGATAAACAATGTACAATCAATCACTCCTCTTCGAAACCCGTGTTTCACAAGATGAGTCAAGAGCTTCTCATACCATGCTCTAGGGGCTTGATGAAGCCCGTATAAAGCCTTGCCTAGCTTATAAACTTTGTCTCGATGATACGGATCCTCAAATCCCTTAGGTTGACTGACATGCACTGTCTCTCGGATTTCACCATGAATAAATGCACTCTTTACATCCAGTTGATAGACTTTGATCTTCATGTAAGAGGCATAGGTTAGGAAGATGCGGATTGCTTCCATTCATGCCACTGGTGCAAAGACTTCATTGTAATCAATCCCCTTGACTTGTCAAAATCCTTGAACTACTAGTCAAGCCTTGTTTCTGATAATGACCCCTTGGTCGTCCTTTTTGCATTTCAAAACCCATTTAGTGCCAATGACCTTAGCACCTTTAGGTCTATCCACCAGAGTCCACACTCCTAACTTCTTGAACTGAAGAAGTTATTCTTGAATGGCACTCACCCAAGTCTTATCATTTAAGGCGTCACGTACATATTTTGGCTCAAATTGAAACACAAAACATCGATAAGCACCATCGTGAAGGTAGCCTTTTTCCATGACTGAGGCATAATCAGCTGAGTAAAGCTGATTTCTTGTATGTACTCCTGATTGTATATACCCTATGACATTTTCTAGAGGATGATACGCATTTAGTCGAGATCCAAGAGTAGTGGGTACAACTACCTCATTATCCAGATTGTGAACCGCAGGTTCAGAATCTGAGGAAGTGGGAGTATGGGGTTCTGAAGTATCAGAGGCATCCACATCTGATGCTTGTGTACTTGTAGTAGTAGGAACCTATTCCTCCTGATCCACCTGAATGTTTTCCACTTATTTATCGTTAGAAGAGGAGCCATTTACCTCCAGTGCTCCCCCTGAGTTACTAGAAGACTAACCTTGTGACCCGAATATTGTCGAGTCTACGGGCGGTGTGTTTAAGACATCATACATCATCTTTGTCGAAAGCTCATTATCAGAAGGGGTGAGTGTAATGTTGAAGGACTTGAAGATCCATCATAATCGAAAAAGAAGGCGGGTCCTTTTCCTGCAAGGGGTGGTGAATCTCTGAACATGGACGTTGCACCACACTTCTACTTGACCTGATGAGTTGTTGTAAACCCTCTTATTCGGTATGTTGTATGCTAGAAAAATACCTTCTTCAGCCTTTCCACTGAACTTTCCTAACTAATGTTTCTTCAGTAGTGTACATGGTGCGCCAAACGGTTCAAGATACTCTAGATTAGGTTTATGTCGTTGGAGCAACTCGTAACATGTTTTACCATGTCTTTTAACAACCAAGACTCGATTCAAAGTGTAACATGCGTTTGCAACAGCCTCATTCTCGAATTGGATAGGCAGTTTCGAGTCTACTAGCATCGTCCTGGTTGTCTCTATCAAGCTTCGGTTCTTCCGTTCAGCAACTCTATTCATTTATGGAGTGTAGGTAGATGTGAACTGATGTATAATTCCTTTTTCTTTGCAGAATGCCTCCATCCATTGATTCTTGAATTCTGTACCATTGTCTGAGCAAATCTGACGTACCTTTAACTTGTATAGAGATTCCAATGTGGTTACAAGTTGTTTGAACGAATCAAATGTTTCTGATTTGGATTTCAGAAACATTATCCAAGAGAATCTGGAATAGTCATCGGTGACTACATAACAATACAAATCTCCAGCGATACTCTTTGTGCTCACAGGACCAAACAGATCCATAAGTAGATGTTCAAGAGGCAATACAATAGAGTTTACGTTCTTTGCCTTGTGAGACTTCTTGGTCTGTTTCCCTTTCTTACACGCCACACAGAAATCCGAAAGTTGAATGTTTTTGACATTAACTCCATTGACCAAATCATTCTAAATGAAATGATTCATCTTTCTTGGATTTATGTGTCCCATTCTACTATGCCAGGAGAAGGATTCCTTCTCAGTTGCCTTTGACAAGAAGCATTGGACTTGATGATCGGTTGTGGAGAACTTTGATAGATCCAAGACGTATAAGTCATTATACCAGGAAGCTGACATTAAAATTTGGTCCTCAATAATGATGTACTCCTTCTTTAGCACATAGCACTTCTTGTTGTCAAAAACAACCTTGAACCCTTTGTCACAAATCTGGGATACAAAAAGTAAGTTATTTTGTAGTTGTTGAACATAGTTGACCTTGTCAAACTTAACTTTTTGATTTTCCACTTCTCCCTGTGCAGAGATGTAACCTCTATTATTTCCAGGAAAAGAAACATGTCCTCCTTTAATCTGTTTGACATTTGAGAGGAGTGACAGGTTCCCGATCATGTGCCTGGAAGCTCCACTATCCACAATCCAAGTGTTTGTGATAGCACTATAACGAACACCCTACACATTCAAAGGAAATGATTACTGAAGGTTTAGGACCCAAGCCTTAATTGGCTTGGGTAACCCAGAGGAATCACACATCATAAAATCAACCCACTGTCCATTTGAGGGCAAGGGCATATCATTCTACATACTGCTCTCAATATCAGACATTGGATTTGAATTTTCTTTCCACAAACCAGTTTTGTGCAAGGACTATTTGTGATAAACAGATGACTGGTTTATTGTTTGAACTTTAGTTTCATTATTTCTTTTAGGTGGAGTAATAGAACTCCTTTTAGAAGAAATATGTTTAGTATCATGAAGTTCAATTTTCTTTCATGGTGTCTGATACTAAGGACAATTATAAGCAATGTGTCCTCTCTTTCCACAATTGGAGCATGATCGACCTTCTACAGATTGGGAAAGACGCGTCTGTGGGGAAGTGTGGGAGACCGGTGTGACTTTGGGCTTGTTGGTTTTTAAATCTTCTTGTTTAGATGTTTTAACTTCTTTAACAAAATTTACCTTTTGAACGGTTGTAACATCTTTTGCCTTTTGTTTGTTTAGACTATTACGTGGAGCACGTGGTTGGGTACTTTGTTTTGTCAGTTTATGTTTAGAACTAGACGTGGTGGAAACTAACTCTACATTGACCTTTTTGAACTGTTTGTCCAAATTCACAATCGGCATTTTACCCTTAGATTTCAAAGTGTCCTCCTTAAGTTTAGTGACAGATTCCACTGTTTGACTTGTGGAATCTGGATCACTAATTAGAGGATTGGTCACCACATGATCCTTAATCGGTTCGTTATTTACTGGTCAACATTTAGTATTTAACAGGATCTCATGTGGTGGTGGAACCACTTTGTAACCTAATCCATCCTGTTATTTTGTTCTTTCAGTAAGTTTTTAACTATGTGAGAAGAACTAGTCCAACTGTGCAGTTTTGGTTTTAATGAATTTACTTAGACTTCCAAAACTACTTTTTCCTTTTTAGTTTCTTCAAGAGAGTATAAATAGAACTTAATGTCATTAGCTTGGTAAAAAGCCACAGCTTTGGTTTCTCTTAATTGTTTATTTTATAGTTCTATTTTCTCTTTGTAACTGTGTTTGGGGACCGTATAGGTACGGAGTACTAACTGATTTATGAGTATACCAAACTAAATAGGGTGGAATCCTATTTTATTGGCGATTCAATAGTGAGAACGCAAGTATAACTGATCAAAGAATGAATCAAAACGTTAAGAACGATTCTAAGATGCTTAACTGTGATCATTGAACTTAGAACAAGTGTTCTAGAGTCTCTGGATGGCTAGGGTATGATTATGTGCGTAGGTATTTGAATTGTTCCGTTATTCCACGAACTAAGTGGTATTTATAGGTTAGGGTTTTCCATTCGCATGCCTGAACTATTAGCATGGGTCAGTCGTGTGACTGAAGCATGCGGTTGATCCATCTACACGACTGAAGGTCTAGTCGTGCGACTGAGTCAATCTTATATCACAATTGTGCGACTGATCCAGTCTCCTGGTTCAGTCATGCTACTAGTCTATTAGCATGAGGTATTCATGCGTATGGACCATTAGCCTGGTCCATTCGCATAAGAACTTCACACGATTATGTTTAAACATATTTCTCAACCATTATTGACTAAGAACTATGTAAACAACCACAAACCTATATAGTTAGTTCAATACATAATAAACAATGAAATATTAAACATTATAAGCATCAACCACACATTCTATTTCATTCCATACCCATTCAATTACATATATGTAAGACATGAAAGACATTTTACATTGAGCTCCTAAACTAGGTACATATGTATCAACAAACTCCCCCTTGGACCTAGTTTACATCATTGTCTAACATTCTTCATCAGCTCTTCAAATTTCTTGTACTTCTCCTCCCTTGTAACTCCTGCATGTATTT
>BJCM01085146.1:0-10180 GCA_018326385.1 Flaveria bidentis
AATCAAGCTAATAACCTATGTTGTTGGTGCGTTATGTGCAAAAAGAAAAAATTTATGCTCTAACAAGAAGATAGGTTGTGTGCCTGTCTGCTGTGCCATGGCACTGACCTAAGGATAAGCATAACCTAGATATTCTAGAGTTCATTGTTGTTTGTCGCCTCTCTGCTGTGCGGTGGCACTGACCTGAGGCTTGGCTTCTCTTTGAAAGCTCCAAGAATAGTTTCTTCTTGTCAAAATACCCGTAGGCCGCTCAAAAATCTCCTAAGGAATGTTGATTACCATATAAGCGTGGGATCCACAAATGTTGGTTGAAATAATTAAACTTAATACATCGCCAATCTGATTCAAAAGTTTGTGTATGGATTTAAGTGGACACGTATACTGGCAATCATCGTGGCTGCAATTCTTCAAAGTCCAAATCAATGTGTGCATCATATAGTACCAGTATGACTTCCTAAACTTCTAAATGACTTTCGATGAAAACCAGAGTCTAGCATCAAAAGATTTTGGTAACATGTCCTGAATGAGTTGAAATACTTGTATGATTCCATAATGAGTTGTAACAGACATGGTCATAATAACTTGAAGCTGTATTGTTCTAGAAATAATTTTGTTAGTCATCTATATAAGGATTTCCACCTCACACAAAATCACAAAGCCATGTTTAGTTTTGTCCTTTACTTTTAGCTCTTTTACTTTGTTTAACTTTTCTAGTCAGTTTAGTTTTATATTTCAGACTATGCCGTGGAATTCATTCTAGGATTTAATTCATTTAAAGAGGTCATGTCTGAGGTGACCACACATGTTTTCGAATATCAAATGAGTCACATCTGAGGTGACAAATTGTTTTAAAAAGATCACGTCTGAGATGATCAACTGATCAAAATGTTTATTCAAAAGTTAACAAGGGGTAATTGTTGAAGTGTCATAAGGTTAAACTCATAAGTATGAACCATTCGCACGACTGGACCATAAGCATGGACCAGTCGTATGATTGAATCACACTTATGAACTATTCGACCGATTGGAGCATGAGTATGAACCATTCACACGACTGTCTTACAAGAATAAGCCATTAGCCTGAATGGGGTTGATCGAATGAGTCAGTCGCCCGACTGAAACCTAGTCGGTCGACTGAGTGTGATCGACTGATCCAATCGCACGAATGAAAAGAGCTAATGGATCCAGTCATCCAATTGAAACCAGATTCAGTATAAATAGGGCTAAAGTCGGTTGCATATGCTCATCATTCTTCAAACGCCCTAAAATCACCTATAGTGCCATTACTCTGCCCTATTATCTATTGATCTAGTTTAACCACAAATTGTTGTATTCTGACGATCGATAGTGTTTATACATGTACAATGCGGTGCAATCTACTCAAATGGAAATCGTTTTGTGCCCTAGATGACTGAATTCGGCCCTAACATAGAACCGAGACTTATTTGGATTAATAAACTAATAAAAATAAGTAAAATGTTGAAATCAAGGTCATTAGGTGCTAAGTAGGGTGATTGCGAGTCTAATGAGCCTAACCACGATGTCTAAAATTAAGATTTGCTCAAAATTTGGAGTTCAATCGAACAGACAGTCTATCATGCGAATGGACACCCGGATGAACTGCAATCGCACAATTTAGTTGGGCGAATGACTCAGTCGGCCGAATGAACAAGGCTTATGAGCTCAGTTGGCCGACTAAACTAGTCGCAGGCCTAGTAACCCGATTGAACTTAGTCCCATGATAAGTCACCCGACTGTATTTAGTTGCATGTTAGGTCAAACGACTGAACCCAGTCGTATGGTTCAATCGCATGATTGAACCAGACTGATCTCAAATAGGTTAATGTGAAATGGTTTCTATTGTGTTCTGATCTAATTTGTATGCTTCTTGTGTTACAAATTCATGGCAGATCATTGGATCATAAACACCAAGCACAATATCTATGCTCACTTGGAGGCCACTACTCGGAATGCTGCCGACTTTGCTGGCATTATTGCTTTCCTGAAAAGATCACAAATACATTGAGCCATATCTACACCATACACTCCCTACAGGTCTATACAACAGGCCTTCTGGGAGGGTGCATCAGGTGACCGATCTAGTGAGCCATACTGCATTAGGAGTACCATCTTTGGGCAAGAGATAAGGTGACAACGACAGACCTTCGACGTGTATTGGACCTGGGTGATGATGCTGCTCACCCAACCAAGTTACACCCTCTGACTGTGAGGGGATGTTTTCTCAGGATGAAGTACTTTGGGGACATCAATGCAGGTGTGCTAAACAAAACCAACCAGTGTCCCCAGTTCAAGTACATAGCACACGTCATACTGAAGTGCATTGCTTTGAGAAGTGGTGGATTTGAAGACTTATCTGACCAAATCCAAAATGTCTATGTAGCACTAGTGTTGAATCACCCCTTCAGCTTCTCCAACAATATATTCTCATACCTGATCGAGAATCTTGAGGCAAAAGGCAAATAGGGATTCTTCATGTACCTGTGATTTCTTCAAATGATCATCGATGAGAAGCTTCCTTCTTTGCCTAAGGAGAGCCATGATGCGGTATCACTTGAGGTGATGGATGACACCACATTGGGCCGCATGAAGGTGTACAGGGGGACCTGTGAGGAGATTGTTCGAGCATCTGGCCCGGGAGGATTACGTGGCGCCGGCAAGGCGTAAGTGGCGCCACGAAGAGAGTGATTCTGATGTAAAGCAGATTACTTTTCCATCTGATGACTCCGATGATGATGACAGTGGTGCTAGTTAAGACTCTGGCCCCGCTTCTTCTAGGGCCACCACTACACATGTTACACCTCCACCACCCACTCATGGAGATGCCACCACAACAAGTTTTCATCAGGATTTCAGTCCTCTTGATGAGGAGGAGGAGGAGTCTGAGGAAGAGTCTCTGGTGCGAATAGTGGGGAGCCATGTCGTAGCCACAGAGAGAGGTATTAAGGCGGTTGGTAGACGCCAAGGGGAGTCCGGGAATGCTACTACTGCTGATATAGATCCATCATATACCCCGGACCCGCCCTGCAGCCAAGGGGGAGCCACAGTGCCTAAAGGCACAAGGAAGAAAAGAATGGCTCACCCCTATGGCAAGAAGAGGAAGAGACTAAAGTTCACATTGACCTCTGCTACAGCCTCAGCCACTACCTCAACCACTACTACTAAGACCACCACTACCACCATTCAACCTACCACCACTACTACCACCTCACCCACCACCACTACCACAGCTACTCCACCACTTACCCCCACCACTTCCACAACCACTACAGCTTACCACCACCACCCACACATATACCACCTCCCATATTCACCACTACCACCACCACCACCACCACTAGCTACCAGGCAGGACCATTATACCAACCATATTTTCCCTTATGACCATCTCTGCCTCCTAGTGGGGTAGAGGAACAACTTTCGGCACTAAATCATATGGTTCTGACGTTGTTGGCTACCGATGACGAGAAGACTGCTCAGCTTCGACAACTAATGGAGCTAACTATTGCACAATCACAATAGATCTCTCAGCAGGCACATCAGATAGAGGAGCAGGCTCAACATATGGCTGCCCAAAGTCAAGAGACTGCCCAACTCAAGGAGCAGAACGTGCTATCTACCAAGAAGATCGAGGAGTTGGAGGATGCCAAAAGGACCATCATGCTCAAACTTAAAGGCACAAAGGATGAGCCTCTGAAGATCGAAGAGGGAGATGGTGATGATGGTGATGATGATGATAGTGATGATGATGATAATGGTGATGATGAAGGTGATGATAAAGAGGATGATACAGAGGGAGGTGATGATGAGGATGGAGGAGACGATGAAGAAGGAGGAGATCCATCTGCTTCGGGTGCCACACCAGCTAGTGAGAGGAGGACCAAGAAAAGTCAAGACCAGGGTGCCACAACATCAGCTCCGACTGCAGAAGAGAATATGATTCAGGACAAAAGTAATACTTAGATGTTTCAGTATTCTAAACATTTGTTTATTTGAATCTTGTACTAAAACTTATGTAATGAATGTTTATGTATGTATTTGATTATTTAACTATCTTGATTATCTACTAATGAATGATGTGTTACATGTTTTAAATCAAGAAGATCCAAACTATCAATGAGATGAATACGATGTTGCTCCCCTTTAACAGATCAAGACACAACTTACAATGATTCTTGATCTGCAAGGCATAGTCAGGAGGTCTGAGAGTTACACTCCTGAAGAAGGAGAAATAATTCATGACCTTACTAATGAGCAAGTGGCTGAAATGTTCAGTGTGAACCCAAATGAGATCGTGAAGGATGCTCCTACGGTTAATGTGGACAGTGACGATGAGCTGAATGACGTAGACGAGATAGAGATTGAAGATGTCACGGCATAGCATTATCCAAAGTATGCTGACAACGAGGGAAAAGTGCTCCCCAATCTGGGTGACACTCTTGTCAGTGATACATTTGAAACACTTGATTAAATGGAGCAGGAGTCAGAGAAGAATAAAGATCAAGCCCAAGCCTAGGACGCCGATGTCAACATCAAAAAGGCTGAATGGGCAGCATTTTTTGCAGAAATCAAAGCCCAACGCAGTATTCCAAAGCCTAGTACCTACACCAAGCTCTACAAAGTGAAGAAGCATCTGAAGGTGTCAGGAAAGATCATAGGGTGGGCATATTTTGATGATCTAAATATGTATGCTATCAAGAGAGAAAAGGGGATCGAGTACTTCAGATTCCCACACGATCTAAAGACTCTACTTGGTTTTGAGCTTAACCAGCTAGCCAAATTGAAGCTGCTATATGCTGACCCTCGAAAGATGTCAGGCTAGTTTGAAGCAGATTTGAAGAGAGAGTACCACAACAGGTGGGTCAACTTCAAACCTCAACAACCAACAAGGTATATCAGAAGATTTGAAGTTGATGCCATTTCTGGAAAGCCAAAGATTATGCTGAAGTGGAGTCCTCTGTGCACAATGTCGAGAATCTCTCTAAGGGAAATGCCTCAGGACTTCACTCCACATTTTAAATGGTGGTACTACGATTGGAGAACATGTGTGGCAGTCACAGTGTTGAACAGAGAAGGAAATATGGAAACAAATAGGGTTTTTGACCCAATGTGGCTCACTAACTTGTCAACTAATGATGTTTACATCTTATACAAGTGGCCACTGTTCTATGACGCAAAAGGCAATGTACAAGCCCTCCAGTTTCAAAATGTCATAAGGCTCTGTTTTGAATTTGAGATACATGCTGGAGCTACAAGGGAGGAGAAGTACAAGAAGTTTGAAGAACTGATGAAGAATGTTAGACAATAGAGTAAACTAGGTCCAAGGGGGAGTTTGTAGATACATGTGTACCAAGTTTAGAATCACAAATGTAAAATGTCTTTCATGTCATTCTTATATGTAATAGAATGGGTACTGAATGAAATATATTTTATGGTTATGCTTATACTGTTAAATATTTCATTGCTTAATGTTTGATAACGCATATTGAACTAACTATATAGGTTTGTGGTTGTTTGAATAGATCTTAGTAAAGTAATGATTGAGAAACATATTCAAACTTAGTCTTATGAAGTTTTCATGCGAATGGCCCATGCTAATGGACCATACGCATGAACAATTTCATGCTAATGAACCAGTTGCACGACTGAACCAGGAGACTGGATCAGTCGCATGATTGTGACATGAGATTGACTCAGTCGCACAACTGAACACTCAGTTGTGCGAATGGATCAACCGCATGACTCAGTCGCATGACTGAACCATGCTAATGGTCCAGTCGCACGAATGAGAAACCCTAACCTATAAATACCACTTAATTCATGGAAAAACATAACACTGCAAATACCTACATACTAAAATGTACCCTATCCGTCCAGAGACTTCTTAGAACCTGTTCCAAGTTCATAGATCGCAATAAATCAGTTTGCAATCATTCTTAACGATTAGATTAATTCTAAGATTGATTCTACGTGCATTCTCACCGGTTGGCTCGCCAATCAAATAGGATTCCGGACTATTTGAGTTGGTATACATATTTCAGTTAGTATTTCGCCCCGTACACAGTCCTAACAAACAGATATATGTGGATGACATAATCTTCGGCTCCAAAAATAAAGAATTATGTAAAGAATTCGAATCCCTGATGAAAGCTGAATTTGAGACGAGTGGCATGGGAGAGATAAAGTTCTTTCTTGGGTTACTGGTGGATCAGAAACCAAATGGAATTTTTCTACATTAGTACAAATATGTAGGAGACATCCTTAGTCGGTTCGACATGGAGAATGCAATGGTTGCTAGAACTCCACTTGCCACGAACCATGATGTGGCACCCGAAAAAATTGGTGATCTGGTTGATGTTACCATGTACCGAGGAATGATTGGATCTCTGATGTACCTCACAGCCTCTGATCCTGATATTATGTACGCACGTGTCTATGTTCCAGATATCAAGCTAAACCAAAAGCGAATCATCTCATTGGGGTAAAAAGGATCTTTCATTATCTGAAGGGTACTCCAACACTCGGGTTGTGGTATCCTCATGATGATGACTTTGAGCTTACAGTGTATAGTGACTCGGACTATGGTGGTTGCAAGATGAATTACAAGTCAACATCAGCAGGATGTTAGTTCTTTGGAAGACGATTAGTCACCTTGCAATGTAAGAAGCAGACATTTGTTGCTTTGTCAACATGTAAAGCTGAATACGCTGTTGATGCAAGTTGCTATTCACAAATCATTTGGATTCAACAACAAATGCCAGACTACGGTTTGCAATTTTCTAACATCCCTATTTAGTTGATAATTCTGTTGCAATAGTTGTCACTAAAAATCCGGTCTAACACCCAAAAACTAAACAAATTGGTATTAAATATCACATTATTTGTGACTGTTTTGAAAAGCAATTAATCGATGTTGTTAAAAATAATACATATTTTCAACGTGCCGACCTCTACACAAAAGCTTTTTGACAAACCTCGGTTTTTATATCTTTTGGAGGTCAATGGTGTGAAAAAGAAAAGTGTTGTGATTCTAGAAGAGTCGAGTTCTTAGTCCGACATATTTTTCTTATTTTTTTAATTTTATTTTCCTGTCTTTAAAAATCCAAAAACACAAAATATTTCCGGTTTTAGAATTTTAGGGGGAGAATAGTTTAGTTTCAATATTTTTTTAGTTTCTGTATTTAATTACTTATAATAAAAAAAAGCGAGGGCGGGCAGATTAGCTGAAAGCAATGAAATCAAATCTGTGAGATTGATTCAACACTTATGGAAAATGATAGTACACAGGGAAATAATTGTTTAGGACATTAAATGGATTTAAATGATCAAATTGATATATTCAAATTACAAGTCTGAGAAGTCTAAGCAAAACAAAGGAAATATGATAGTAAACTAGTCTGCTACTGAGATAACATAGAGAAAGTAGGCCTAGGGGTTGCTAGTTTATTATATGATGTGTCAGTAGATTCAACACAATAGACGACTAGAGTTCATTGGTGAAGCAAATTCAAACTAATCTGTTCAACTTGCTATGGGTTCTCAACTTATCCCTGTTTAACACGATCAGCGAATTTCCAATAAGGGGTGACGAGCAAAAATAAATGCCACAAATGTGTGTGGATGACCATAAAAATGAGCAAAGCACATGGAAAAACTGTTAAGTACAATCAAGCTAATGACTAATGTTGTTGGTGCATTATGTGCAAAAGAAAAAAAATGCTCTAACTAGAAGATAGATTGTGTGCCTTTCTGCTGTGCGATTGCATTGACCTGAGGATAAGCATAAACTAAATATTTTAGAATTCATTGTTGTTTCTGCCTCCCTGTTGTGCGATGGCACTGACCTGAGGCTTCGCATCTCTTTGAAAGTTCTTAGAATAGTTTCTTCTTGTCAAATACTCGTAGACCACTTAGAAATATCATGAGTAATGTTGATTACCATATAAGTGTGGGATCCACAAATGCTTGTTGAAATAATATAACCTAATTTATCACCAATGTGTGTCAAAAATCTGTGTATGGATTTAAGTGGACAAATATACTGACAATCATCATGGCTACAACTCTTGATAGTCAAAATCATTGTGTGCATCTTATAGCTCTAGTATGATTTCCTGAAAGTGCAATTGACTCTTAGACAAATAAGAATCTAGTATCAAAGTACATATAGAAGGGTCCCAAGTGATTATGATATACTTGTATGATTCCATTTAAATCTTTCTAGAAATGATAGAATTAAATTGAAGTTTTTCTACTTAGAAAGAAAATTCGGTTATATGTTTTCTAAAAGGCTTCAATCTACCTCAAACCAAAAAAACAAAAATATGTCTTGTTTGTTTCAATTCAAGTTGTTTTCTATTTCCTTTTTTCTTTGCGTCGATGTCGGACTATGTAACTAGATGAACTCTATGAATCGCAAATTAAAAGGGGTCACGTCTGAGGTGACCAATAGGCTTTAAATTAAAAGGATAACGTCTGAGGTGATTAAATGATTTTTTGTTTAAAAGGATCATGTTAGAGAGGATCATCGATCATAATGTTATATATCAAAAGTTAGATTTTGAGTGTATGGAAATTTATGAGGTCAAACTCATAAGTATGTGCCAATCGCACGATTGACTCATAAGTATGAGCCAATCGCACTATTGAATCATAAGTATGAGCCAATCACATGCTTGAACCATAAGTATGAGCCAATCACACGATTGGACCATGAGTATGGGTCAACCATGCGATTAGATCACAAGAATGAACCAATCATACGACTGGATGAATGAGTCAGAGTCAGTCGCATGACTGAATCCCAGTCGCACGAATGAATCATGCATATGGGTCCAGTCGCATGACTGAAACTCAAAACAGTATAAATAGAGGGGTTAGTCGGTCGTATTCCTTACCACCCTTCAAAACTCTCAAAAACCACCTATTACACATACACTCTGTACAAAATTTGATTACTGAGATTACTCTCTGATTATCATCCTAACTAATTTCTATTCATCTTCAGGTACTATGAAATTTAAATATAATCAAAAGAACGTATTAATCAAACCCAAATTGACAGAAAAAGTTTAAAATCAAGAACCGGGACTATAGTTTAAAATAGATTACTTAAATGAACACAAGTGTTGATTTAAATGAAAATAAGTGCTATTAAGAGTCCTTACAAACCTAATGAATCTAAACATGAAGTGTAATATAATGTTTTGACAAAGATTTTGGGTTAGAGTGTCGAACAGAGCAAGATGTGAATAGACACTCCATATGAACCGCGGTCGCACGATTGAGCTAGGTGCATGATTCAATCGCACAAGTGAATCAATCGGTGACTCAACCACATGGCTTAGCATACGACTAACTTCTGTCACAGGTTCAATCGCACGACTAAACTCAGTCGCAGGCTCAATCGTATGACTGAACTCAGTCATATAGTTCAATCCCACGATTGAACTATTTAATCAAAATCAATTTAAATTCAACAGTTATCTCTTATGCACAAATCTAATGTATATGTTTCTTGTGTTGTAGCAATATGGCTGAGAGATGGATAATGAGCACTAAGCACAACATGTCTAGATGCTACATCCCGAAACGCTTCTGAGTTCACTTGGATCATAGCCTTCCTGCATAGATCGAGGATCTACAAGGCTATTTCTACACCATACATATCATATAGATCTATAAAGCAGACTTTCTAGGATAACATTGTAGTTGATCGGTTCGTTGAGCCCCACTGTATCCGGAGCTCTATATTCGGATAGGAGATTGAGATCACTAAAGACGACCCAAGGTGGGTCTTGGATCTGGATGAGGATGTAGCCTACCCAACCAAGCTGCATCCCATAACTGTTCGGGGATGTTTTCTGAGGATCAAGTATTCTGGGGACATCAATGCCAACGTTCTAAACAATAGCAACATGTGCCCCTAGTTCAAGTACTTGGCACATGTGATCCTCAAGTGCATAACCTCCAAGCATGGAGGATTTAATGAGATTTCTAACCAAATCCAGAATGCATACGTTGAATTGGTACTGAACCACCCGTTCAGTTTCTCCCGTATGTTGTTCTCCTACTTGATAGAGAACATTGAGGCCAAAGGCAAGGAAGGCTTCTGCGTGGACTTTATCAATTCTCATTCTTCTTTGGCGACAAGGAAGGCTAC
>BJCM01085148.1:0-21960 GCA_018326385.1 Flaveria bidentis
AAATTTTAATGTAAAATATATATGTAAAATAAACATGAATAGTTACAGTATAATAGTTTAATGTAAAAATAATTAAAATTACATATAGAAAATAGTTCAAGAAATAAAACACTTATACTGTTTTTTAACTCTCTTATGTAATAATTTTATTTTTAAACACTTTTTAAAGAATTTTTATAAAAAATATATTTTTTAAATAAAAATCTTGTTTAAAAAATGATTCCTAATTATTCTATTTGTTATAATAAGACTATTTTAAAATAATTCACCTGTTTATAATTTTTTTAAAAATATGATTTTAAAATAATTTATTTGAATTTTTTTAATATTTTAGAAAATTTCATATTATATAAAACTTTAGTTTTTGTTATTTAAGTTTTAACTAAGTTATTATTTTTAATTTTCTTCATGAAATCTATTTTAAAAAAAACTAGTTTGATTTAAAAAAAAGAATAGATAAGAGAAAGAAAATAACAATTAGTAAAATTTATTATTAATAAGAGAGAGAAAAATATGTTTGAGTATTTAAATCCCTATAACACCTTTTTGGAGGAAAAAAATAACGTGTAGATGTTTAAAAAATGACAAGTGGTAAAAATATAGATTAAAAGAATGACAATTGGTAAAAAAAATATTGTTTTATTAGAGTTTATAGATAGTTATAGATATGGGAGAGATATTTTAAAATGCCATAAAATTAACAACAAATACATAATTCAATGCATAAGATACAATTAATTTTAAGGGTAAAATAGTATTTATAACATTATTTACACATTACTCATTACAATTAATTACATAATAACCTTACACTTACTAACATTTACATAAAATTTTTAATTATCTACCCATAAATAAATAAAAACTTATTTTGTTTTAGATTTTAGCTATATTTTATAATCTATTACATTTAAAAACTTTTTGAGACTACAATTGTAACCTGTGTTTTTGTAACGTTTTGGTGTAATTTTTTTGCTGAACCGATCTCTATTATGTGAGGTACAATAAGTTAATGTGTAAATATATAAGTAGTCATACATATTAGTGAGGAAACTTATTATTGAGAAAACCCCACTTAATTTTGAATATTTTGTTTAAAGTAAAACTTAAACCCATTAACTTTTAATATTTACATATCATAATATTTCACATTGCGGGATCGGTTAATGTCACTTAACATTTTGTTTTTCTCTCAAACTCACTTGAACTACACTCGGATGAAGGCATAGTCTATAAGAGTTGATCACAATATAATAAGTAATAAAGAATACAAGAAGTAATTTTCAAAGTACTTGCATATATTGTTTCTCAACTCAAATGTTACAAGACTCTTACAAGCATGAGTTATGAGTTACAATGAGAAATTATATATAATACTACCTACAGCCGGATATACTTTGATACCAGCTGGGATCTTATAACTAAAGCAAATACTACAAACCTATAGTTTAAGGTATTTCAGATAAAGTATTATCTGATATATGGTAGTCAGGACATGTTTCTAACTTACCTTTTGTCACTAACTAAAGTTGGTAATTTGTACTATCATAAAAGGTAAACAATGGAATAAAGTATGGTCAACTACATGGCTCTTTGAAAAAACGTCAGGGGCAGACCTACCTTGGTCCGAGGGGTAGCCTCCGCTGCCCCTCAACTTTTTACGGCTAGTGTTAAAATTTTATTTACTTTTATGTTTTTATGTTAATTTTTTTTACGGTGTTATGTTACCCCTGAAAAAATATTGCGTTACCCCTGAAAACTTTTTACGTTGCCTCTAAAAAAAGTTTAAACTCAAAACTTTACAGAAACTTAAATATTATAAAAATTAGTCTAATATTTTATAAAAAAATATTAACTTTTATAAAAACATTATAAAACCCAATTACCCAATTAGCCAATTAACATATAAAGCCCAATTCATTTTAAACCCAATTAATTAAAAGCCCAATTTATTATTAAACCCAACTAACATAAATAACATTTTTTGGAATTGAAGCTCATTTATAAAAACATTTTAAACCCGTTTAACATAAAAACACAAAAAACGACCCTTCCCCAACCCCCAAAATCGATTTTCACTCTGGCTACTGCTGCTGCGATTTTCTTGTTGTTGCTGCTGCTGCGATTTTCATGCTGCTGGCATGAGTCCTTGACTACCCTCGTTCGAAGGTCATGATGAATCAGAGAAATCTCGTTCGAAGGGTTGTTTTCTTTCAGTATTAAAGTTGGTTAGTGAGAATAATTTGGAGATTGGTAAGTACACATTAGGAAATGCAAAGAAGACTAATAAATTAACGGCTCCATCAATACAAAAGGAGATTATTGATCGCTTTGCGAAAGAGGTAACAAAAAAGATTTGTGAAGAAATCAAGGATAATGTGTTTGGATTGTTAGTAGATGAGTCTAGTGACGTATCTTTAAAAGAACAAATCACGGTAGTTTTGAGATATGTAGATAAACTCGGGGTTGTTAGAGAAAGTTTTATTGGAATTGCTCATGCGAAAGATACAACTTCTTCTACTCTTAAAGAAGTGATTCTTTTTTTGTTAGCAAATGACCAACTGAGTATTGATCAAGTAAGTACTAAATTTTACACTTTCTAGTTTCTGCAATTAAACTTCAATATAAATTAAGTATTATTTTGCATTTGTTTATTTTTAAAACAGGTTAGGGGTCAAGGTTATGATGGTGCAAGCAATATGCGAGAGATTTTGATGGATTAAAAGCAATGATTTTGAAAGATAATCCATTGGCATATTATATACATTGCTTTGCTCATTAACTACAACTAGTGATTGTGGCGGTTGCAAAAAAAACATGAAAGTGGTAAAGAGTTTTATGATTATCTTAACATGGTTATTAATATGGTTTCTGCTTCTTGCAAACGAAAAGATATGTTATGGGACGCAAAAAGAAAGAGTGTGGAGGAAGGAATTCTTTTAGGTGAAATTAAGACCGGAAAAGGATTAAATCAAGAGAGTTCCATAGTACGAGCTGGAGATACAAGATGGGGTTCTCATCATGCAACAATCATAAGTGTGCTTAAATTATTTCCAGAAGTTGTTAACGTACTTCGTTATGTTAAAAAAGAAGGAGAGCACTCAACAACGAACTAGTGCAAAAGGTATTTTATCGTATTTTAAAAAACTTGAGTTTGTTGTTTATGCACACTTGATGAAACATATTTTGGGACACACAAATGTTTTATCTAAACATCTTCAAAAAAAAAGTCAATACTTATTAGAAGCGAGTAAGTTGATAAATGGAACAAAGCAAACGTTGAATGATTTAAGACAAAAGGGGTTTGATGCTATGTTGGAAAAAATGATTTGTTTTTGTGAAAAAAGATCATATTAAGGTGTTGGATATGATGGAAAGTTATGGTAATCCAAGAAACCGAAAGAATGTCATTACTAATAGACATCATTTTGAGGTTGAGATTTTTAATACGGTTTTGGATGTGCAAAATCAAGAATTGGGAAATCGGTTTAATGAGATATCAACTACATTAGTAGAAAATATGCCGGGTTTAAATCCTTGTAATGGATTTTCAAAGTTTGACATATCTATGGCTTTTTCTGAGATGTATTCGGTTGATTTTAATATGAATGAAAGATGATGTATTTTGGGTGAGCTTAAAGTGTTTTATCACTCGGTAAAAGAAGATGATAGATTTACAAACTTGAATGGAATGTGTCATCTAGCTCGGCTAATGGTGAAAACCGGGAAAAAACTATCTTTTCCTTTCTTTTATCGGATATTGAAGTTAGCATTGATTTTACTAGTTGCAACAACAACGGTTGAAAGATGTTTTTCTAAACTGAAGCTTGTCAAGACGGACTTACGGAATCGAATGGGGGAGAAATAGTTGAACAATGCTCTAGTATGTGCGGTTGAAAGGGAAACGTTTGACGAAGTGACAAATGAGGATGTAATGCTTCGTTTTCAAGCCATGAAAAACCGAAGATGTGAGTTCTAAGATCAATTAGGTATTTTATTAACTTTTTTATTATCATGTTTTTATTTATTTATATTAATGTATGGTAAAAAAAGTTAAATTACGTTACCCCTGAAATATATTTCTAGATCCGCCATTGGAAAGCGCCATGCAATATCAGAGGTTTGCAGCGGAGTGTCAGAGACCATACTTATGTCCACTGGTTCATAGCAGTGTCTTCCGAAGGTTAAATGGCTTCGGAAGAGCAAGTATTTCCGAAGCCACTTATACTTCGGAAGAGGTTACTTCTTTCGATGCTTGAGGACTTTTTCTTTTCTTCATACTTCGGAAGTAGTCTTATGATTTATTCTTCTTGGACTTAATCTTCGGAAGTAAGTTGTTAAACTTCGAAAGTAGAGTTTGTCTTCGGAAGTCGATCTTTCATTTTGTCTTCAGAAGAACTCTACTATCTTTGGAAGTTCCACACTTGGCTTCGGAAGCCTTTGTAAGTAACACCAAAATTTGTCTAAGTGATTTGGTTTTGGTTGCACCAGTCTTCTTCTTGATTCAACACACATTAACAAGTTGAGATAATGATTATTAGTAAAAATAATAAGTCATATTTAGTATAATATTTGCGTTTAATTATGGTAGTTATGTAATTTATTGTGATTATATCAAATGAAGAATAGTATGTACTTTAATTAATATGGTGTGGTCGTAGAGTGAATTTGAGAAATGGAAATAACGATAATATTAATAAGTTAACAGCAACAAATCAAACATAATGTTAATTAATAATTATGGTTGCATTGAAAAGCTGTAAACTAATATTAAACATTCAAATATAGTGATATCTAACAAAATTATCATTGCTTAAGAAATTGAAATTGAAAATATCTACTTCTTAAAGGTCAACATAAAAAAGGAAAAGGGAAGGGGCGGGGTTCGAGCCAAACAACTTATGTATGATGATACATGAAACACGCTAGCTAGGTCAACATTATCTGTATAAAAACAAACTTTTAGCTACATGGACTTTTTGTTTTTTATGTTTTAGTCATAAAAGTTTTATGGTTTTTATTTTTGGTCTTTTTTGGTTTTCAAGTTATTTTAGTAATTAAAAATTATTTTTAATAACTATTTATGTGAATTTCATCATAAAATATGCAAAAACTTGTTTTGGCTCGACACGTTTGTTAAGTTTATTTTATTATGTTGACGTTTTATTTCTTTCGTTTGCCTGATATCTTCGAGTTCAAAATCAAAGTAATAGCTGTTAGTATGTTTTTTGTATTTGGGTTTTCATATTCAAGTTCGTGGTGGACTTACCCGTGCATTGCACAAGGATCATTTCTAGTTTATATAATTATCTATTACATCTAATAAAATAAGATTATTTTTGCTACTTGTCTTTCTCTTAACATATTTTTTGCCACTTGTCCTTCTTCCACATATCCATTCAAAAGGGTATTATACTAATTCTTTCTCTTATTAAAAATAAATTTTGTTAATTGTTATATTTCTCTCTCTTATCTAAATTTTTTAAAATCAAACTATCTTTTTCTAAAATAGATTTTATTAAGAAATTAGAAATCACAACTTTTAACTAAAATCTAAATAATAAAAAAACTAAAAATTTATATAATATGAGATTTTATAAAACACTAACCCTTTTGTACACAAAATATTTTAAATCGTTTAGTTTTTGAAAAAAGTTATAAACAAGTGAAATTTTAGATTAAAAACAAATTTATTAAACAACCAAAATAACTACAAACCGAAGTTTTTAAAAAACTATATTTTTATAAAAAATAATTGTTATTAAAAATTATAAAACGAATGTTAAAAATGAAACTATTTAGATAAGAGAGTAAACAAATAGTATAATCGTTTTATTTTCTAAACTATTATGTTAAAATATTATATTGTAACTATTCGTGTTTATTACTAACTATAATCCATTTAATTAATTGGTTTTTAACATATCCATCTATCTATAAAAACTAAGATAAACCTGAAACAACTATAAGCCTCGTTATACATACTTTCTTATTTTTCTATATTAATAATAATAATATTGTATACTAATAATATTACTCATATCATTTTTAAATTAATATATATAAATAATTTAATAAATTAAAAACTTATTTTTTTTATTAAGAATACACTTTTTAAATGCAAAAAGTTTTAAAAAATACAAAATACAAAATTTTTTTTTTTTCATTTTCCTTAAAAAATATTTAAAAATCACAACTTGTTTTATAAAACCAAAGTTAATGAACATAAATTATTGTTTATTTACTTAAAGTAGTTATTTATACGTAACTATAATCATATTTTATGTTTAATCATGATTTTATAATGCATAAATACTAATTATTTAATATTTTACTTATTAAATTCGTGTATTAGTCGTTAAATATATACAAAGATGCATTTTAAGTTAAGGCTAATTTGGAATATTAAAACGAAGATAAAAATGATACAGTTTAATGAGTTATTTATATAGTTGTTATGAGACTAACTGTTTTAATGAGAAGGTTTTAAATTATAGAAGTTTAAATAAATAGTGTATAACTAAATATTTAATTTCACCTCTTTACCAAGTCACGTGGACCCAAAATTCTCCATTAAAGAAATGTTAACTCAATTAGAAAATGACGGGAGTAAGACGAGATAAACTAATAGTGTTAGACGGAAAAGAGGAATAAAAACGGTGGTCGTTTAGTTGATAAGTGTATTATATAATTGCTATATCTAGTTGTTACGTTTACGTGTTTTTTCCCTGTGTACCTTATATTTATATATATATTTTAAATCTTAAGTAAAAGAAGTGAAGTGGATATTTAAATGGATTGAACTAACTATTTATTGTGTAATTGACTATTTTTTAATTCTTTAGGTGGGCCATACATTTTGTTTCAAATACAGCCCAGCCCAGCCCAACCAGTTATTGTTTCATTTGATGTTAATGGTCCGAAGCCCAACCCAGCAAGAAAGTTACAATTGCATGAATTGCAATTTTGCAACAATGTTTGAACTTTGAACCCTTTTTGAGTTCTTCTTGTGCTAACTACCAGATTGACATTTTGTTTTTAAACCAACATACTAAGGCCTTTGTCGGAAACAACACATCAGTACTGTGAAAATATATTAAACATCACTACAATGTGTAGACTTTTTCATTACGTTTTCCAAATAACAATAAATCAATCAAAACACTGTAAACAAAGTACAATGTTCTTAACATACCCCGAATTTATTTGATTACATGCTAACTTGTTACCAAATAACGCCATCTGGTTGTGACTCGTGAGCAAGATACTATCAAAACTAAACATTAATTAAACAGTCCTTTAAGTGGTTGCTTATTGATCTGCCACCGGTTTGCTGGATGTTCAGTACCTCCGTCTCTGGTTGCTCATTTTCTGTCTCTGAAAAATATTAGTTTTATGAGAAATGTTTTCTTAACCCGTCATCTGTTTGCTGTAAGCTTGCTGTAGGCATCATTTCAATTTCTAAAAACTTTTAAATAAAATATATTGTTTTAACAACTCTTAACCTACCTCAACTAACTTATTTTATATGCCACAACGACTTGAACCCAACATCTTTTAAATAAATGACATACACATTTGCTGTTAAACTATGCTGGTGATTGTAAAATATAAAACATCATAATTTCTCGAATCCCAATAACGAAAGAACCACCACAACAACCATCGATTTCAACAACGAGTTTTGATTTCAACACGGCTTAATTGGACGTCGTTGGGATGCTACCATCGATGTTCAAGACCCTCAGTACCACCATCAGTCGTCGGTTGCGGCTTCTAGTGACACCGGAAAGAAGAATATACCTATATTCAAGAAGCATCAAAGAGGCAATGTTGAAGAAGATAGATTGAAACATTGAAGGTGTGGAAGAATACGATGGCGGTAGTTTAAAAACTGAATATGTTAGTCTTGTAGAGGTGATGTAGCATGTGCTTCATTTCATCGTGTTATACACATTGCTTAGGAGGTTGTACGCAAAAGAATACAAAGATAGCAAAAAGACACCATATATCTACATTAACGCAAAAGAAGACAAAAACCACTTACCAATCAGAGTGTGACACGTGACTTACCGTTGGAAAACCCCACCGATTCCTTCAAATAGGTTATACATAATAAATTTTAGTCCAACGCCAAACCCATTCACTTAGACGGTTTGACATTTGATAAGGGTGTGCTATGGACAAAACTTGGACCGGACTGGCTCAAACTAGCCCAAACCGAAGACCGAATTGTATGAACTTTAAGGACCGAGAATTGGACCATATAAAGAAGAGTTGGTCCGGTCCAATTTCGGTTCTGATGGGTCGGTTATACAAATTGATTCGGGCAGACCCGAAATAAAGTTATGTTGCTAAAAATATTAAACATTAATGAAAAATAGTGACATTATGATTGGTTCTAAATTAATGCTCGTAATCTACTTCAATGTAGTATATCAATATTTAGTGCATATATATCATGAGTCATGATAATATAATATAATTTAGTACATAAAAAACCAAAGTATAGGGGTTAATAACAAAAACTATATCAATAGTGGTCATTTTTTCTAGAAGCAATAGGGATTTTCAAGAGAAGATAAACACTTTGGTTTTAACAACAATGATGAAAAGATAACTAATCAACAAAATAAAAAGAGGGTGAAAAATAACACACTTTTGAAAAACTTTAACTATCGTCATTCGCTATTCCACCTCCAAACCACATACTTATGTATTAAGTATTTTGGGTTTTTCTTATTTTATAAATATAATTAATTTGGTCTTTTTGGGTAATTCAGGTTTTTATTGGGACCAGACTAGTCCAGATCAATGACCAAAATAGCTTAAAAACTTAGGACCGAGCACCAGACCACATGTACGTAGAATGGGTTGGTCGGTTCGGTCTTTGATTTTCTGGTCTGGTTTTTCAGGTCGGCCCTTATTGTGCTCACCCCTAACATTTGAACTGATCCGATTATCTTTTTATTTTGTAACCATGATGTGCTAGTTCAAATAGGTAGCCGCCGATTTAAAAGAGAATAATGGATCAAAACAGTGATCTGGTAATTAAGTTCAATCAATTTACATATAATTAACTAGCAAGTGAGATTTAGAAAATAAAAAAAATATAAAAAAAATCATGTACAACTATCTTTTTTGTTTGTTGGCTCAACATCCAATTCGTAACTGATCAATCCAAATGAAAACAATTCAAGAGTACTAAGCTTAACTAGTTATGTCAATGATATTATATAATTTATCAGTCTGCAAATAGATATTTTGATGATAAGATGATTGTGTTGAATAACTAATGAAAGAGACAATGTATTCAAAACTTGAAACTATGCAAAAGATGCATGCATCTTTATTGCCACATTGAGTTAACTCGCGATACGTTCTAGTTGTGTGCGAAGAAGGGACCTCTAACATTTACGTCTTGACGCTTTATCAACACCAAGTGAAACCAAGATGTTGAGGTTATCAAGTCATAAGCAACTCTAGTACACAATGCAAGTGACGATAATAAATCATACTATATAAAAATATTACAAAACATTAAACAACTCGAGCTTGGTTAAGCAAAACGGACCCACCTGAACCCGTAAGACCACCCGGTCAAGTTCATATTTAAATATTCTAAATGAATAAAAACTCAAACAAATATTTAAGTACTCGAAGATCACCTTGTCAAAAGTTTAGAAAAAAAGGGTAGAATCAAAATAAAACCAAAACCAAAGGGTTTATGTTTAGAAGTTTCCGTACAAGTTGACTTTAGTCGTGGTTTGAAGTGACCCTTGAAGCTTCATAAAAATCTACAAGTTCTTGAAGTCATTTGAAATTCAATTTTAACTTTTTGTTTTTTTAGGTGTGAAATTAACTGTACAAATCTAAGTTGGATTCTATGGAAACTTCATGGAAGCTAACCAAGGTGTGGAATGTATAGAAATGAGTGAATAACAACTGAAAAGGTTTGGAAAGAATATTGGTTATCTAAATCTTATACTCGTTTGTAAAATCGTTTTTAACACCTGGTTTTATACTCGTAAGGTATTTGTCGGGTAGTTAGTCGTCAAAAGTACGGGGCTTATCACTTTGTTTTGTTAAAACTTACTTGTTGGGATTTTCAAACTATTTAATACTAATTTATTTTTTGTATTAGAACTATAAAAATCTAGAAGCATAATCTATTTGTTAATTGCTTTATTACACAAAATCAAGAAACTAACAAAACCCACCTTGAGAAGCCACTGTTTGCTAAATTATAAATTTAACGGTGTAGATTGTTTTTTTAGGCTTTTCAAACAAAATAAAAATTTTATTTTAGCCAACCCCTATTTATCTATACCTTTGTTATGAATATGATTTACTAATTATGATCGTTTTTTTATTTCTCTCTTCTATTTAAAATGTTTTTCTATTTTCTCACTCTCTTTCAAATTTGTTTTCCTCTCTGAAGGATGGCTAGAAATGTACACGAATCGAACGTTTACGAACTGGTCGTGAATTGTTCGGCTGGAAGTTTGTTATGTTCGTTCGTTTAACAAATAAACGGACATGAACAAAAAAATGTGTTTATTAAGTTAAATGAACGGACATGAACAAAAGTTGTGTTCGTTCATTTATGTTCGTAAACATTTGATAATGTGTTCATTTAAAGATTTACTATTTTACAATTTTATTTTTTTGGTTTTAACTTTTAGAAATACAAAACCCTAGTTATTTTATATGTCTTTGCCAACATCTTCTATCTAAACATTTGTTTGTATTCATTTATATTCGGTAAGTGCTCGTGAACAATTCATTTATTTAATTAATGAACAGTTGAATGCGCACATAACATATCGTTTGGTAAGTATTCATCAACAAGTTTATTTCTTTAATGAACGGACATGAACAACGCCTAATTTCTGTTTGTTCGATTTGTTTACAACCCTACGAGTAACATTTGCCATGTGTTTTCGTTAGATCTACAATATCTCCTTCCTTTATCTTTCAATCCACACAATGGCATCACATCAAAGATAGTGTTAAGAGAACAAACAAAAATGACAACAAACATATTAAATCTATTCCATTCACATCTTATATCCTACTTTAATTCCATAAATACCATCTTTAACTCACTTCACACCAACCAAACAAAAGTTAACTTCACATTCTTAGTTATTCCCAAATAATACAAATAAAACCCAAAAGTTAATAATATTAAATATGCAATGGCCTACACTCAAAACAATTGTTAAACACACACATCACTTCCCCTGTTTCCTCGAAAAGTCTTGGTCTTTTTTAACTTCATGTTCTATATAATATAACCAAACGTTAATCAAGATACATTCAACTTACATCTTACAAAACTGTGTGTTTATAATGGAGGTAGAGAGAGAATCAGTGAAATTAACCCTCACTAATGAGCTTATCAAAGAAGCTCACATATGTTCCATTAAAGCTCACAGCAACAACGATGGTGTTACTTTTTGTTTATCATCATCATCATCATCATCATCAATCGATGTTTTGATCGTTGCGATTAAAGGATCAATGGCGGTCGTCGATGATCTCTACCATGATGATCATTTTGGGGAAATTAATGTTGATTGTAATCTGTTTCCTTCTCTCCAGCGTATCGGAGTGGGTCAACTTGCCAAAGTCAACGGGTCATTTCTTCATGTGTTTCAGAATCTGTTGATCAATCCTAGGTTCAAATCGGAGGTAAAGTTGTCTTTCGGTTTTGATTTTGATTTTATGTATTTTAAGGATTCTGGATTCATATATAACTGATTGTTGTAAACGTTATTTATATTAGTAAACTGTAGCTTTAAGTCATTTTACTAAAGGTAAATTATTATTGTATATAGAGTACAGTGGTGTATTTAAAGTTTAAGCTAGTACATTACTGCAAATTGAGTGTAGAAAACTGTGTCATCGTTAGATTATTACTTTAAAATGATATATATTTATTGACTGTAAAGTTACAAATTAAAATTAAAATAAATATAAAGACATTTATAATTTATTTATCTAACCCATAACTTAATTCCATTGCATTGTTTTTTATCTACTGTGAATGAATTGTTTGGATAGTGTTAAGGTCAAATTTGCTAAAAGTCTCTTTTGACTACTTAATAATACATTTGCTTGAAAAGAATTGGTTATAAAAAGGCAAATTGGAATATTTTGTATTTTAAACTATGAGTCTATCACCTATAGTAATAATACATGCTCACAATTGTGCTGGTAATATTCACAATTTTTATATTTGTTTTAAACACAATTTTACTTGTATAAACGAAGCGAGGAAGTGTTTATTAATGTAAGCAAAATTAAATGAAAATCGAATTTATATAAATGATTATTGTACAAGTGAGATTGTTATTAATAATTATTAATAATAAAAACAAAAGTTATAAGTAACGCTGCTCAAATTATCAACATATATTAATATTATTGACCATGAGTCAAGATTTGGATTATTTGATTTGTATTTGTCTTATATTAATAATATCCTTCTACCATATAACATCAAATATTCTTAACTAATTTTAGAAAACAGGTGAGAAATGTTTGGATCAAACCAACACAATAAAAATTGGCTTGTTAAATTCGAATTTATTTTGATCTGTTATCCAACCCTTCCAATTTCAAAGTGAAACTATGAATTTTCAGGTGAAGAAAGCCATAAGCGAAAATAAAAAGATGTTATTCACCGGACATTCATCCGGAGGTGCCATAGCAAGTCTTGCCACACTATGGATGCTTGACGAATACACACGAAAACATAAAATCAAACTTCCGATTGGTTGTGTAACATTCGGGTCCCCACTGATAGGCGACGAGACCCTCACTCACGCGGTCCAGAGAGAGAAATGGGCGGGTCATTTCACCCATTTTGTCATGGAGCATGACATCGTTCCTCGTATGATGCTCGCTCCAAAAACATCCATCCACAAATATCTACCTAGTATCCTCAAATTCTTCCAACAAAACGTCAACCCCATCGCCATCGATTATGATCAATTGGTAGATCATAATCAAGCTGTAGATTTTTTTGAAAATGTGTTGATAAATGCATCAACTGTTGCAAGCAATGATGCATTTGATCTTATGGAGCCTATGAATTCTCTAAAAGAGAGGTTATCGACTGACTTTGTACGAGTCAGTCCTTACAAACCTTTTGGCATTTACGTTTTCTGCACTCGAGGTGATGATTTGGGCACATTTGCACCCAGACAACATCTCGTTGTAGAAAACGCAAATGCTGTTCTGCAGTTATTGTTTTATTTCTTGCAGTTACCCAAAGAGGATCAAGATTTAACTCAATTTGCTCTTGAAAGCTTAACCGAAAATTTCGGTTATGAAAAAGAACTCAACAATAACGGATTGCGGTTGGAAAATTTGGTTTGTCTAAAAGACCTTAATAAAGACCTGTGGACATCTAACGGTACTACTCGTGATGCAGTTCGTACAAGTAACAAAGCGCTATTTGAACTGGTGAGTACGGATAGGAAAAGTCCATTATAGTTGTGTTTAGTGTTGATGTGCTAAATATACTACCTACATAGTTTTTACTTATTCTACTGTTTTAATTTGTCACATCAGTTATTATATGTTATAATCGCGTTAAAACATAAAATTGATCTATATTCTTATAGACTGCAAGCGCGAAATGGGGTCTATTAGCAGCCGAAGAGGCCGAAAAGAGGAAGAAAGAAAACGAGAATCAGATCAAAGAAAGCATGAGAAAGTACAAATCAGATCAAACCAAAATCAAACCAAAGATCATTGAAGACATGTTGGACGAAATCCGCAACTACAAAGAAAAACATAGCGACGGACAAGTCGATTACTACGAGGCTTTCAAGCTTCAAAACGTGAACGACGACTTCATAGCTAACGTGAGCCGCTTAGAACAAGCTAAAATATGGGACGTGGTGATCGAAATGGTGATGCGTAAGGATTTGCCCGATGAATTCGAGGCGTGGGACGAGTTGGTGGATTTAGCAACCACGTTTAGAAGACTTTACGAGCCGTTGGACATAGCGAATTATTACCGACACTCTAAAGGCGACGGTTATTTGGGAGTCAGACCAAAGCGGTATAAGTTTACGCAGAGATGGTACGAGCACGCAAATGTGACGGGGTTTCAGTTGGTTTCTGAGAGTAATTTTGTTGCAGAAGTTGAAGAGCTTATGAAAGAAGTTATAAAAGCTAAAGTTAATGAGAGTTTTAATGACATAAAAGCTAAAGTGAATGAGGATTTTAAGAACATAAAAGCTAAAGTTGAGAAGTGGCAAACTGATGAGAAAATAGTGTATGAAGATGTGTTTTGGGGGGGATCTGTTTTGTCAAAATTGCAGGAACAACTCGCGTAAGCTAACTAGATTTGATCGGTCTGGAGGTGTGGTTGATCATCGAGGGTAGTCGGTTTTATGAGGGTTAACGAGGTACGTTTGTGTAAATAGTTGAAGCTAACGTTGAATAAAACTTTTAGAATGCGGAAGATGGGTTGAATTTGTCGTGTTTGCTAGGCATTCTTGTTGTGTTTTGTATTGAGCATTCACATATAATTTTATTAAAAACTTTGTATTAACATTTGTACAACGCTACCAAGAATATGATGAGTTATAAGAATAATGTGACAAATATTCTCATGAACAATTCAAGGATCCTGCCTCCAAGGAAACTTACTTTGGATTTTGGTTAAAATGCATAACATTATGAAAATTTCTAAATCAGTTTGACCAAAACACCAGGCTCAATTTGGTCTAGGCCCAAATGGGTTAGCTAAGACTGCTCGTTCACCCGTCATATTTATTTTTATGAAAACGACAATGATCGAGCTGTCGAAGTAGGCTTCTGAACGAACAGATACATAAGATTGTTTCGTGCATTTACGATTAACCAGACAAATGAACGAACAAAAATATTAAAAAAGTCGATTTTCTTGTTAGTGTTCAAGTGTTAGAAACATGTTGTGTATATGTACGTTCATTTGTTGATATTCTAAACAAACTTAAACATTTTAGAAAAATTAAATAGAAAACTGTGAAGTATTAAAAACCGAAACAAATGATAACTTCCAAAGTTAAGTTTCTTCCGAAGCTTAACATAGTTCTTCCGAAGCTTAACATAGTTCTTCCGAAGCTAAGTTGATATCTTCCGAAGGACATGTTCGCTTCGGAAGGGATTTGAAGTTTACTTTGGATATCTTTCGAAGTATGTACATCTTCCGAAAGGAATCTTTCGAAGGGTTATTTCTATTCAGAAGATATAGTGTAAGGTCCTTAGTGTAAATTTTCAACCTTTGTTGAGTGTGTCTGTTATTGTTTGTTATTCACTATAAATAAGGACTTGATGTAATCAGTGAGGTATCCAAAATCAATACCAGTTCACAATTTTATTTTTTCTTGAATCATCTTTGTATTGAATTGTTTAAATCCAAGTTCATATTCTCAATTAGTCCAACAATTGGTATCAGAGCCTGGTTGGGGGCTCAATTGAGGTTCAAGATTCAATCAAAGATCGATCAGCGGAAACAATGGTGTCAACAAAGTTCGAGGTTGAGAAATTCAACGTGAAGAACGACTTTGGGTTATGGCAGTTGAAAATGAAGGCATTACTCGTTCACCAACAAGTGGTGGATGCCTTGGTCGGAGAATCCAAGTTGTCGAATACAATGTCAGACAATGAGAAGAAGGAGATGCTAGAACAGACACACAATTCAATCATCTTGAACTTGGGGGGATCGAGTACTCAGAGAAGTATCGAAGGAGACGTCTGCTGCAGGGGTATGGGCAAAATTGGAAAGTTTGTACATGACGAAGTCTCTTGCGAACAGGCTGTATCTCAAGAAACAGTTGTACACATTCCAAATGTCTCCTAGGAAGTCAATTGAAGATCATACCGATGAATTCAACAAGTTGGTGTTGGATTTTGAGAACATCAAAGTTGAATTAGATGATGAAGACCAAGCAATCATATTCTTGACATCGTTGCCATCCTCTTATGAGCACTTTATGGATACTTTGATGTATGGTAGGCACTCTTACCATGGAAGAAGTGCTGGCAACTCTCAATTAAAAGGAGTTGAAGAAGAGAACTGTTTATAAGGAAGATGGTGGAGAGGGCTTGGTAGTCAGGGGAAGATCTGATCAAAGAAACTTCAAGCAGAGAAGTGTCTCAAAGTCCCGGTCCAAGTATAAGAGAAGGTGTTATGTGTGTGGATCTGAAAAGCACTTCAAGAAAGATTGTCCTGATGGAAAAGAAAGAAGGGTGAATCAAGTGGATCAAAAATTTATTCCGGACACAATGCACAAGATGATTCATCTGATGGATATGAAAGTGCAGATGTGTTAGCTGTCACAAGCAGTGGTAAGGAGGAGTGGGTGATGGATTTAGGGTGCTCATACCATATGACACCTATGAAAGAGTTCTTTAAAGATCTGAAGGTTGAAGATCTTGGATCAGTAAAGCTATGGGATGATAGGCCTTGCAAGATTGTGGGTCATGGAACAGTGACTCTGAAAATGAAGAATGGCATGGAAGTGGATCTTCATGATGTAAGGTATATTCCTAGTCTTAAAAGGAGCTTGTTGTATTTAGTGTTGTTGGAGAGTTCTAGTTACCATGTTAGTCTTAGAGATGGTAAGGCTAAGTTAATTAAGGGGTCAATAGTAGTATTGTCTGGTAGTAGAAGGGATAATAATATCTATTTACTAGATAGTGCTGGTGTAGTAGAACCTCAGGTGGCATCTGCCTCAAGTGATAGTAGTTCTAAGGCTATGTTATGGCATAGGAGGCTTGGTCATATCAGTCATCAGGGGCTGGTGGAGTTGCAGAAGCAACCGTTAATGACTGAGTTGAAGAGTTATGAATTTGGTTTTTGTGAAACTTGTATTCTTGGTAAGCACAAGAAGGTAAAGTTTACAAAAGTTAGGCATATCACAAGTGGGGTATTAGACTACATTCATTCTGACTTATGGGGTCCTGCTAAGGTTGCTTCTTTGGGTGGTGCCAGATACTTTATGACCTTGACTGATGACTTTTCTAGGAGAGTTTGGGTTGTTGTCTTGAATAATAAGAGTGATGCTTTCAGAAATTCAAGGAATGGAAGGTATTGGTGGAAACTCAGACTAAAAGAAATGTTAAGAAGTTAAGAACAAATAATGGGTTGGAGTTTTGCAATCAGTAGTTCAATCAGTTTTGTAAAGCTCATGGTATTGCTAGGCATAGAACTGTGCCAGGGACTCCTCAACAAAATGGTTTGGCTGAGAGGATGAATAGAACTTTGCTTGAAAAAGTGAGGTGCATGTTGGCTAGTTCTGGTTTACCCAAGATGTTCTGGGCTGAAGCTGTTTCAACTGCAGCTTATTTGGTCAATAGATCTCCATTAGCTGCATTAAACATGAGAACACCTATGGAGGCATGGTCAGGAAGAAAGAATGACTATAGGGAACTTAAGGTGTTTGGATCTTTGGCTTATGCTCATGTTAGTCAAGGGAAGTTAGAACCTAGGGCCTGCAAATGTGTTTTTTTAGGATACCCTGAGGGTGTGAAGGGGTATAGGTTTGGAGACTAGATGAAGGCATACCTAAGGTGATAGTGAGCAGAGATGTAATTTTCTAAAAAGATGTTATACATAAAGACATTGAAGGGAAAGGGAAGTCAGAAATGGAAGATCAGAGTGGGGTTCAGATTCAGGTGGAGCAGCAGGGAGTAAATGATAAGGGTGTTGATCATGGCACATCTAATAGCCAGGAAGTTGGTGTGGATGATTACCAGTTGGCTAGGGATAGACAAAGGAGACAAGTGATACCTCCACACAGGTATAGAGAGGGGATGGATTTGTCTGTATTGGCTTTTGTTGCTGCGGAAGAAGAAAGCATCTACGAACCATTGTCATTGTAACATTCGCTTTTTTTTAATTATAAACCCAAACCCAACTCATTTTAAACATTCATATGATATAGAAATTTTCATATTAAACTTATTTACTCTAGTGAATCATAGAGATCATAAATGTAAGCAACAAAGAAATTGTTGCTTTATTTAAAATATTAAACCCTTTAAACAAGATATCATAATCTTATAATTTATAAAGTAAAGCTTTATAAGTTTATAAAGTTTTAATTATCATTTATGGGTCTAATTTAAATGAAATAATTATATTTTTAAAGTTCCTACAAAACTAATAAAGTATATAAGTCTTAAATAATTTGGGTTATTTTAAATTAGAGTTTTAAAAGATAGGCAAATATGAGAGACCAAAAGTGTAACTATGATTTAAAAAAATCTCATTCTTCTTTCTCCCGTCGATTGGTTCCGACCAATGTCCGACCACCACTCTAGCGACCTCCCAATCGTATCAAAACATCCATTTAAACCTAATTAAACCGTTCGCGACCAAGAATCGAACTTGAGTCATGATCAAAATCAGTTACACGTGCCTTTATTCTCCGTTTAATTCGAAACGTAATACCATCAACTATTTGGTCCGTTACAACCTGAATAATGATCAAATGTTTCAATTATCCAACCCAAAACACTTCTGAGATTAATTCTTATTCGAATGTACACGTTATCGCGATTAAAATCATGTTAATGCTCGTGAATTGAAACCGAAACTATAGAATCGAAATCATAACTCGATTGTATTGAAACTAATAAAATTGATTTCATATACTAGAGGGTAAACACTCCAATAGATCCTTTCAAGCTAATCAAACCCTTAATTTCACTCACAAAACACGTAGTCAATCCTTTCGACCACCATCTTCATCTCGGACCTGTAACCTAGTCGACAACTACCCCCGAAGCATGATAACTTGAAATTGTTTGAGGGCTTTGAATCCTAAACACCCTTAGAAGCTGCGTACCAAATTAATTAGTTTATCATTACCATTTGCACCTCGAATTGAATTCAACGTTGCCACGACTATATCTTCTCTTGTTGTCATCGGTTTTGATTTTAATTCAGGTAATTAAACATACAATCATATTCGTATGTTCTTAACAGATGAAAGCCTTAACCTTTCGATCGGTTACAATGTTCTTATGGGGTTCAATTTGATCGAATATGTTTCTAGGGTTCATGTTGATTTGGGGGTTTATTTGAAAGAATGTTTTTTTAATTAATCTGAGATTTTAAGACAAGAATTCAGCTTTGGTATGTTGGTTAGTATCAAGCACTTACACATGGCAGGTCAGGGGTTCGAACCCTGGCCCTACCATGATTTTTTTTATTTTATTTTAATGAGTTTCTTTTACATTTTAAAGCAGAAAAAAATTACTAAAATGATAAATCTAAATAAATATTATTTTGTTAACTAAATCATATCAGAAATTATTACGTTAATTTTTAAGATTTTCAAACTTATAATTCTTAACTTTAATTACTTGTTAAAGAATAAAAATGTTATAAAAATATTATTAAGTCATTTATATGTTATAATTATATTATAGTACAAACTTGGATTATCTCAAAACACTTCAAAACTACATATTACAAATACTTTAAATCTTGAATTATAAAAAAATATTATCTAAATAATTAATTATCCATATAGTCATGTCGTATCATATTTAGTTAATATTCTCTAAACTTTTATTTTTTTAAACTATTGAAACCTATAAAACAATATGTTATACTTTATTCTTATTACTAAAATCTTGTAGATTGTTATAACAAATCATTTAAGAGTTCAAGATCTTATAAAATAATTTTAAATAATTTTAAAGTCATCTAAATAAGCATTCAATTGAGTACCTTTATCAATTTTAAATAATTAATTATCAAATTAATTATTTCTTTTACACATCATATATAAATCTTTAATTATTTAATAAAGTAAATTATTAAATTCTTATTTTTGATTTATTCAAACTTTATTGATCCAAAATATAATCAAATGTTTTATCCTATATTATTTGATTTATTTATTGAAGACCCCAAATTTCCGATTGAAACCCTAGTTCACGTTTATTCGTTAATCTTACTTTTAAACTTAACCTTGGAATATGTATATACGTTAGGTATCTTGTAAAAAGGAATCGTTGGAGCATCGTTAATTTCTTACTATCATCTTATTTATATTATGTGAGTTTC
The DNA here is from genome assembly GCA_018326385.1 of Flaveria bidentis. Taxonomy (NCBI): domain Eukaryota; kingdom Viridiplantae; phylum Streptophyta; class Magnoliopsida; order Asterales; family Asteraceae; genus Flaveria; species Flaveria bidentis. The sequence goes on from BJCM01085148.1 coordinate 20,090, forward strand.
CTTGCTCTTTTTTATCTTTTCACACTATTTTGGGGTGAAACATGATTACTTATACATAATGCACTTGTAAACGTTTAGAATTGTAAAGCACTTGCAATTCATATTTTTGTCATGGTTATTTGTGTGTTGTAAGTGTTTATATGAGATACATATTTTTGTTTGCAATCATTAACTATTGCTAGCGTGGAGACGTCTTAGATCTATGGGCCTGACAAGCCTATTTGGTGCTAAAGCCGAGGTATTGCTAGCTCCTGATGACGTATGCTTGTTCATCATGGGAACCAAATACACTTAGCCAATCTTATATACTTGTAATCAAGTCGAGGTTTGGTTGTAACGATATGTGTTCTATAACCTTACTAACTTATAACCTATGACATGAATCGCTACTTGTAACCTTGTTATATTATGTATGAAAACCTTGGAAACTCACCAAATTTTTAGTTGACCTTTTATTTTTATCATGTTTCAAGTTTACTTCTTGTGGATTCTCTTCGTGCTCATATAAGACTTGGACCTAGTTTAACTTAACATGTTATTTCCTTGTTTGATGCTTTTGTATTGTATGAACTTATTTGTCTTGTAATGTTTTAATAAATAATGATATTTAATAATATTTCAACTTAATTAGTTCCATGTTCTATGAGCAATCATCTCCTATTCGTCCGCCCCGATGATTCCGTCGTCGGTCAGGGTGTGACAGTCATACCCTGAGGCAATTTTTGTGAAAGAAAGCTCAAAATAGTGTAAGGCCATAGAGGAAGAGATGGAATCTCTGTATAAGAAAGTCACATGGGAGCTGGTTGATAAACCTGATGGTCACAAGCCTATGTCATGTAAGTGGCTGTTCAAACTGAAAGATGGAATTTCTGAAGGTGAACCTTCTAGGTACAAGGCTAGATTAGTAGCTAAGGGGTTTACTCAGAAGCCAGGGGTGGATTACAATTAGATTTTTTCACCTGTGGTGAAGCATTCCTTCATTAGAGTTATGCTGTCATTGACTGCTTCTATGGATATGAAGCTACATCAGTTAGATGTGAAGACTGCATTTTTGCATGGGAAGCTGGATGAAACTATCTATATGAAGCAGTCGGAGGAGTTTGAGGTTAAGGGGCAGGAAAATAAGGTATGTCTCCTTAAGAAGTCTCTGTATGGGCTGAAGCAGTCCCCTAGACAATGGTATAAAAGGTTTGATGAACATGTGGTGATGAATGAGTTTAATAGGAGCAACTATGATAGTTTTGTCTGTTTTAAAGAATATAATGTGTGTATTTGTTACTGTATGTTGATGACATATTGGTGGCTTGTTCTGACTTGGAAGAAGTTGAAGCTACTAAGAAGATGTTGATGTCAGAGTTTGAGATGAAAGATCTAGGTGAAGCAAAAAAGATATTAGGCATGGAGATCACAAGAGATAGAGAACACAGGGTGTTGAAGCTGTCTCAAAGGTCTTATTTGGAGAAGATACTAAGTAACTATAGGATGGATGATGAGAAGCCAATAAATGTTCTTATAGGTGCTCATATTAAACTGTCAAGCTCTGATTGTCCTAAGTCAGATGCTGAAGTTAGGTATATGGAGAAAGTGCCTTATGCCAATGTTGTTGGGAACTTGATGTACTTGATGTTTTGTACAAGGCCGGATATTGGTATGCTGTGAGTTTAGTCAGTAGATATTTGTCAAATCCGGGTAAAGCTCATTAGGTTGCTGCGAAATGGATCTTGAGATATCTCAGAGGTACTAAGCACTATGGTTTAGTGTTTGGGCATCATAACATGAGAAGGTTGACAAGGTTGTTGGATATGTGGATTCAGATTTTGCCAAGGATCTGGATAGAGGAAGATCTATCACATGATATGCATTTCAAGTAC
>BJCM01085163.1:0-14285 GCA_018326385.1 Flaveria bidentis
GATGACACATCAAAATGTGTCCATGAACTCCCACTTGAATCCACATCCAAAAGCTTCAAGTGTCCATGTCTTTTGTGTCCTTCTTTGAGTCTTTATCTTTTTACAAAAATCATATCCTAATACAATTTTTCTAATAAAAGAAATGCACCTAATCTATTTATTACATAACCAAATGAATAAATAAATTACAACCCAAAATACAAAACACAAAATTACAACCCTTTCAAGAATCAAAACCAACATGACAAATCACAATCAACCAAAACCAAAACACATAAGGCCAATGCTATGTTATGCACCAAAATATGAAACATATTCAACATCCATGAACAACAATGAATCCCTTATTTCAGCCCTAAAATTTCAGCCAACATGAACTAAAACTTTAAGGTTTGTCCAAACAACACAATCAACCATTTGATGTAAATCTTTCAAGGTTTATACTAAAGCATGCAAGATTAAACCTTCAAACATAAAGGATTCATATATCCACAACAAAACAGCCCCTAATGGGTTGAAAAAGTCCATGAAAACTAACTTTTCAATACCTTTTGAAGCATATATTCCACATATCCGGCTCTAGATGCCATTGTTGGGTTTTGTAACATGAAAACCAAGGCTAGTTTAACAATTTAAACTATAAAAACGTAGTGGAATAAAGGTTTTAACATATGGTTTGTAATCTGAAAATTTTACCATTTTAAAGCACAAACAAAACCCAGAATCTAGGATCAACAATATATGTGAAATAATATGCTATCAAACAAAACAAACAACCATAGGGTGTACAAAGAAACAAACTTTCTTGCACGAGATGTTGTTGATGTAAAAGATGAAGAACATGATATTCTTGAATGTCTAGCCTTCAAAGGAGAAGACCCCAAGCTTGTATACCCACAAGCCTAAACAAACACCTAATCTTGTTACGAAGAAGAGCACCAAGATGAAATCCCTTTTGAACAATCCGAATCAGCCAAGAAGCTCTTGAAGAGCAGCCAATAAATCCGAGATTTCAGCCCCTTCTTTCTTCTTGAATCCGAAAAAAAACCTTTGTTCTTTGAGAGAGTTTGTTGCTTTGTGTGTGTAAGAGAAGGTGCAGGTTATGGTTGAGTGTATGAGTGAGTAATGTCTTGCAAAAGCCAAGACAAAAGGTGAGTTTCCTATGCCCATATGGGCGGCCAAAAATGAAGTTCAAAATGGGTTCCCCTCATTTTAAAACTTCTATAAAATTCACTCTTTCAACCCTTAGTTTTATAAATTTAAAACATCATTTAATTTTATAACAATAACACACTTTTATTTGTTATTATTTAACCAACTTAAATAATGAAACAAACAATCTCTCATGAAGAAATTATCCACATAATGTTGTTCTTTTACAAAAGCAACATTTTAGAAAACCCATTTTCTAAATTGGTGTCAGTATTAATTTGTTTGATCTTATCAACAAATATATATTAATTGGTGTCTGTATAGCTTGTTATTGGGTATAATCCGACTTGGATCATAACATACTAACCACATCAATCTTGTATGTGTCTTGGGCATATAAGATCCAACACAATCTAGCAAGTTCAAACTCTTTTAGAAGATCCTTCATCTAAGTCACATTCATCCTTTCAACCATATCAAAAGGAAACCCATGGTTAATAAGGGTCATAAACATGTTTTACTCAAGCCTTTATTCTAATATGTCTTTGGTGGTCAGTAGTTCCTCAACTCGTGATTCTTTGTGGTTTTTAGGAGACTCATGTTTAATGAGCTCAATCCATTCAGCATCACTTATTGGTACAGCAGGAGGCAAAGGCTATAAGGTTAAAGATTCAACAGATTTTAATCTTTTAGTTGAATCTTGTACTTCAATCACTTCGTTCTTTATGAACCCAAGTACTTCCTTTTCCTTGAATATTGAATAATAGGTATTGAAGCTTCGACAAATTCTTTTGTTGGTATATAACAACAACATTAGTTTCAATGTCTTTCATCTTCTTTTTCAATCTTTCAATCTCCTCATCCTTACTTTTCAACTGATCAAGTTGTTCTTGCAGAGTCTTGTTTGCTTTGTTGCTATCCAACTCAAGTATTTCCTTTTCATCCTTCTCATGTGCAATTGATTCTTCTTGTTCTTTTACAAGCTCATGCAGAGCATCAATAACTTCATTATTTTCTTGTATGCTTTCTCTAAATCTTTTCAGACTAGATTCTTGCTTCAGTAGCTAAGCATCCTTTTCTTTCATCATCACCTTCAACTCTTGAATTCTTTGCCTTCTACTATTTGACTTGATAACAAGTTTGTTGTATTAAGCAGCCAAATAACTATTGTTGACTAGGATATCTTCATCACTGAGATCTATTTCATTGTTAGCAATCACATCAACAAAGTTGGCTTCTTCTTATTCGTCTTGATGTTGAGTATCAATCACATTATCATTCATATCTTCAGGGGCTACACTAGCTGAGCTTGAATAGGACTCAACGGCTTGCTCTGCCTGTTCTTGATTTGGTTGTTGTTGCTGATGGTTAGTGACTGGAGAGACAGGTTCAGTATTACTTGAATGGACAAGGGATTCAGTCTTAGTTGGTGACAGTTGAACTGTACTGGCTTGTGAAGCTAAGACTGTCTCCCAGGTGTAAAAGCTCTCAGTGGATTGCTTTTCTAGAGTTGGAGAATAATTTGGTGAAAAAAGGTGAATTGGAAAGATTGGTTGAGTGTTTTGGCTGGCTGGTGATTCTGATAAGGGTGTTTGAGGTTGATTTACTGACTAGGTGATTGAGGATGTGAAGATAAGGCTTCCACAAAGTTAGTAGTTGAACTTTCTTGAGCTTCTTCCCATATCAGTTCTTATGGAATGTTGGCATTGGGGTCAGCTACATGCACAAACATAGGCATGTCTTCTCCTTCGTATCTCCTACTGATCTTGTTCAATACAGATCTTCCCAAATGATCTTTTTCAATACTGATCATGCTATTCAAGGCATTTTACCATTGATGATCAGTTGCAGGAACATTGGGATCATGTACATCTTATCTGCCTTCTGAACTCTTACTTGATCACACAAACATCCAAAGATGTACTTAGAATAATTGTATGTTCTTCCTTCATATACACCTATGATTCTAGATGATAAGTGCCTTTAAAATCTGTCTAGTCCAGACATCCTATCTGTAATGCACTTCAGGTAGGTGTGACACGGGAACCTATAAGATTTGGCCAATATTCCTTTCTTGATATCACCTTTGTCAAAATCTTTATCATAATCCATCAGATAGAATATCTTTTCTATGTTTTCATTCTCGAACAGATCTAGATGACCTATCTCGATATCTCCCAAGTTGAGATTTCTCCTGATAAGTTGTTCATAAATCCTTATGTGTTCATTCCCAATATCTAAATGTATCACCTCATCATCTCCTTACTTTTTACTCTTGCCGGGTTCCAGAAATCAATAATATGCGATTGATGTATCACCGGTTCTGCTGATAAGGCATAAAACAGCCTAGATCTTCTTAGATAGTGGATGATGTCTCGACATCCTTCTGAAAGAGGGTTGTCAGGATTTAAGAATCCGCACACATTGTGCTCCCTTGCAAACCGATTACTTATCTGTTCATAAGAATAAATACAATTATGTTAGAATCAACATTACAGACATGAGAATTCCAATAGTTGTGATGTTAATCAAGAATCAAACAGTTCAATATCGATCATTACGATGTGTTTTACCATTAACATGGTGATCTGAGATCAGTATTATATGTATGTTTGATGGTTTGCCAAAGTAATTTTGAATGTTTGTGAACGAGGGAAAAAGGTTTCTTGAGAATGTTTTCTTAGGTCTAAAAATGTGTTTTGAAAAAGTGAATAATGAATTCCAAGTTAAAAACATCATTTATACTCACTCGAACACATTTATTTCATTTATTTAATGAAATGGGTCCCACTTTTCTTATTATCCTTCTCATATTATTCTATCGTGGAATTGTATTTGTTCTGCAGAATTCAGTGCATAGTGCATTCTTAGGATATCTGCCGATGCCAAACCCCATAGGTTACCAATCTATGGAAATGAATTATACTTGTAAAATATTAACTCACTCGTAGGTTACCAATCTACGGGTAGTCATATTGTACTCCCCCTTAAGTATTGCATTGTAGCTTCTACTGATGTTTAAAATGCACTGTAGCTTCTGCTAATGCTAAGTTTTGAACTGTGGCTTCTACTGATGTTTAACAAGCCATGACAAAAACTTATTCTGTTGTATTGTTCTAATCAACTGATAGAACCTTTTGTTGCTATTGGACCTTGTGGACTTTGTATTCATAACAATTTTGTACAAGAAGGTTTTTAAAGGCTTCATGTATCCAAAAATGGAATTAGTGCTCAGGTTCCCGCTCCTTTATATTGACAATTCATTAGACAATTTTGTTGTTGATTATTTTCATTATTCTACTCCCTCTAAATTTTTGATCAATGATGAAAAAAGCATTTATCATAAATTTATAAGAAGAATAATATGAAACACACATGTATGTCCAAACATGCCAAATTGAAAGAAATCATGTTAAAATACATAAAATTGAGATGAGTGTTATGTACAAGCATATATACACATAGAATGGGATCATAGTATAACACTAATCATCTTCTTGGTTGATTTGTTTGATAAATTCATACCTAATTTTAGTTTTGATTGCAAGTATGTTTGTTCACTTAAATCCATACAAGAGTATTGTGTCAACTAGGCATGTTGTTTATCATGTTTTCATGTTTATTAAGACGTAACTGTTATGGGATTCATATTCAATTCATTTTGTGTTTGTCCTCCCTTTCAGAGTCAAATCATCACCTTTTCACACATAGAAACTATGTACTTTAAGTTATAAGTTATATCTTGAGATGCATATGACATCTCATTAATGCATTGATGTAGAAGCTCTAAATTTAATGTACACTTGATCATAGAGGGTTCTTTTGGGTGCTTAGATATGATCATAAATAGGTCACCATGTCTTTACTTCTGTAAAATGAAGTTTCCATTAACCCTTGTCTTTGTTTACAAAAAACAAAGGGTTGATGAGGATCATGTTCTTTTCATACACCCAGGTCTTTGTTTACACAAAATAGAGGGAATATGATTTGGAAAGATAGACATTATAAAGTGTTGGTACATAGTGTGCTTAGATGAGGGATTTGGTCACATAAGAATAAGACTTACTTGTTGTATCCTCAAAATGAAGTCTCCTACAAACAGTTATTTTATATTATGTTTGGCATGCACTTAGTGTAGTTTCCACTCAGGATGAACCTACTCACATATTAAGAAACTTGATCAGATTTTAATGATTCTTAAGAATTCAGGAAGAAGCAAAGGCATAGTGTACTATCACTTCCCAATCATATGTTATGCAGAATTAAAAGACATAGATAGAAAGGCAATATAAAAAAAATTATTCTAAGCTTCAGAAGATGATTCAGAAGTTTCTTCCGAAGGATAATTTTTTTAATTTTTTTATTATAACCATTTACAAGCACAAACACATGCTTTTCTTGTTTATAATGATTAATCTAAGTTAATCATACCCAGAGACTCAATTAGAAAATTAAATCTAACTGAATCAATGGCTTTAGTGAATAAATCAGTAAGCTAATTTGTTGTATCAACTTTGACTAACTTGATCAAACCTTTTTCTGAGCAATCTCTCAAAAAATGGTATCTTATTTCAATGTGTTTTGTTTTACTATGTTGCACTGGATTAGCAGTGATAGACATAGCAGCTGAGTTGTCAATGTAAATTTCAGTATGAAGGAAGTTGTAACCATAATCAAGTAATTGGTTTTGCAACCAAAGCACTTATTCTTTTTATTGAAATAACATTCTTGAGTTGAATGATTATTTTTGTTGCAATTAGCATAATGTTTGTTTAAGTAACAGTCTGATATCATGTGATTGTTCATATTGCAAATAGAATAAAAATTATTGAAATAACAATCTTTAGTATTGTGAATTTTCATATCACACCATTTGCAATACATATCCTCTAATTCTTCATCAGAGTTGACTTCTTTCTTCTTCTTTGTCAACTTTTGAGGCTTTTCATCCTTCTCCAATTATTTAGTTGATTTTGCATTTTTCAGCTTTTAAGTCTTTGATTTGTTTGCTGCTGATTTTGCCTTCCGTTGATCATCTATTTATTCAGTGGACTTGGTTTTCCGTAGATCTGCTACTGAAGAAGATTTCTTTTTAGTAAGTTTTGCTAATTGTTTCTTCTTTCCTTTTTTTACGGAAGATGTTTGTACTTTCTTAATATATTCACACTTTTCTATCTCTTCCTTTCAAGGTTTTTGTTGCTGATGTAGCTCTTAAAGACCTTCATTTAATTGAACTATTTTCTTGCAAATAGTCTTGAGCATGTTTCTTTGTTTGGGTGGATATGGCAACTTTGATTCTTCAAGAACTTTTGGAATGATTGTTTCAAGAGAAACATTCTTACCAATGTTCAGTAGATCATCATCATGCTCATCGTAATCATCCAGGACATCACACTCATCAAAGTCAAATTCTGAGTCATTTTGTTTAATATTTTCTGATTCTAAAGACTCAGTTACATTCACCTCAGTTTCATTGTGATTAACTTGTTGATTAGAGTTTGTTTCAAACTAGGTGCAAGGCACACAATGACTTGACAAGTTGTTTGTCATTGAATAAGGTAAAGGTGAGTAATTATTGCTGAAAGGAGGTGCAACAACGTTATATCCCAACTCATACATGTTCTTTGATTCAATATGAGAATTTAATAATTTCTCATATTGTTAAGATGAAAATTGAACTTCTAAAGTTTCACTTCCGTTGATGCATGATCAACCATGGATTTGGTTAAGGAAGTGGTTAGATGCTCAACTTTGACTTCTGCGCTGTAATTTTTTTGAAACAAGTTTATCTAAATTATTTTGTAAAGAGTTAATTTTGATTTGATATAATTTATGTTCTCTTACATGTGATTCATTCAAAATCATTATTTCTTTAACTTTATCAGCTAGTTGTTGAGCATGGACTCTATATCTTTCAACTTTCTTAACATAGTTTGATGTACATAACCAATCTCTTACCTCTCTAGCCATGGGTGGAACTTTTTTTCCATGTGAGCCATTAATGCTTGATTTTCTTCCAAGACTTCCTTCTCATACATACTCCAGTCACAGGTTCTATCTTGAAGAATGATCAGCCCATTTTCCTTAGAGTTACTTGTTCCTGTTGATGTATTTGTGGCATTTGGTGGGGATAAGTTGGTCAGTTGTGATTGTTTGAAAGATCTTTGAGATGATGATGGTTGTTGAGACTGATGTGTAAGGCCCCATTCCGGGGACGCACATAGCTAGTCAATGATTGCTCATAAAACATACATTTACATTAACTTTAAAAAACATTGCAGCGGAAACATTAAAACAAACATTTCATTTCTTTATAAATTGCCAAATAATACAACATTCATTAGAAAATATCGTTTGTTCACATTATAATGCAAAAACATTATACAAAAAGAATGTCATCCAAAATGAGCCAAGTGGCCCCGTGCCATCCTCAGCAACAATTACCTGCCAACTGGAAACACATAAAAGTCAATGTTGTTGAGTGAGTTCTAGTTTTAAAACAAAATATACTTTACTTTCTTTCAAACCCATTCTTTACATTCTTACGCGATCAAGCATCATACGTACACATAGATAATATCATTATTATCCTCATCATTCATTTGTTAACTTTCGTTCATTCATCATACATCATTATCATTAACTTTCATTCATAAACTTCCTTACTTATCTTTCGTATGTTCATTACTTCCGATGACATGTACATTACCCTGAACATTGTGCACGAAGCTGGTTACTGGGCCTGAGGTCTTTCATAGACCTCGAACATTGTGCATGAAGCTGATCCCAGTACCTAGGGCAAGTACACTCATCACTATCTTTTCTCTTTCATTCCGGATCAATGCCATATGTTATACCACGAACGTTATGCACGAAGCTGGTTACTGGGCCTGAGGTCATTCATAGACCTGGAACATTGTGCACGAAGCTGACTCTAGTATCTAGGGCAAGCGGCAAGGATCCATTACGTATGGACAATCACAAATATTAGACCCCAGTGTGCATCTTTCCGGGGTAGCTAACCTGCACACCGTTGAACTAACACCCTTCAATGGGTGTGAACCTACTTTCAGTGCTTTCAAGACTTTCTTACTTTCATTCATTTATTAATGCATGCATTCTTTCATTACGTTCCTCTTTTCATTATCTTCCACTTTACTTTACATAATACTTTTCATTTCATTCATCAACATTCAACGTAAAGCCATGGAAAATAAACATACACAACAAGGAACATAAACATAACCATATAAATCATCAACATACAACGCACAATCATACATGATATAGCATTCATCATGCATACTATAACATAGCCCATACATCATAAAAATTCAACTTACTTCTCCCATGGGATTATCCCAAGTCAAAGTCTTTAGGTGCATCGGCACTATGCAGGCGCATTGGCACTATGCAGGCGCATTGCCTTTCAAGCGCATGGGGAACACTTAGCAGCATGGAGAACTTCTAGGCATATGGGCACTATTGGTGCGCATGGGCAACACTTAAGCTTTCTGGTCACATTCTAGGTGCATGGGCACTATGCAGGCGCATGAGTTCCTAGGTGCATGAAAATCCTAGGCGCATGGATACTTAGTAAATTTTAGCCTAATTCTAGGTGCATGGAAACTATTTGGGCTCATGGGGTTTGGACGCATGGGGGACACTTAGCAGTTTAAACCGTTAGGCGCATGGGCCACTATTTAGGCGCATGGGCCACTGTTTAGGCGCATGGGCCACTATTTAGGCGCATGGGCGGGCTATATCACAATTAAACCACATAATTCAGTCCCCAAGCATCTACTATCAAGTTCTAAGCTTAATTCATACATTCTAAGCCATAGAAACACATTGATAACAACTTTATAAACATAAACATACCCAAAATTACACCCCACCCATAAACACATACACATATATAATCGGGTGAAAACCCACTTTTATACAAACATTCACACACGTATTTCCAGTCCCCAAATCATTTAAAATCAGTAAAAAGGGGGTTCTATAACTCACCTTAACACCCTCTTGGGTAAGACTTCCTTCAAAACCCATTTGCTACAAGTTCACACCTAAAACCCACCAAAAACACACATAACACATATAAGCATACAACGGAGGCTAAGGCCAGTTAAGAATATCTTAAAACCATAAATTCTTACTTTGAATTCGAACTTCTTCTTGTTCTTCTAAAAAACCTTAAAGTTTATGCTCTTGCTTTCTCTCTCTCAAAAAAACCCGAATGATATGGTGTGAAGAGAGTGTGATGGGCGGCCATCACCTTTATTCACCAACTTTCAAAGTTTTTGTCCTTTTGACACTTTTAACCCCTCAATTTGGGTTTTATTGCATTTCTTTCTTTTCCTTCTCTTTATTCTTTCTTTCATGACTATAAAATAACCAGGTGTTACAAGTCCAACCCCCTTATATACGTTTCGTCCCTGAAACCTGTTATTGCTCGAACAAACGTGGGTAATGTTGTCTCATTTCCTTCTCAGTCTCCCACGTAGACTCAGATCCCTTCCTGCGCTTACATTGTACACGCACAAGAGGTACCACTTTATTTCTTATTATTTTCTCCTTACGATCAATGATGCTTGCTCCATATAATTGAGCCGTTCATCCATCTCCATATCTTCCAGTGGTACAATCATATCCTCGTCAGCTAAACACCTTCTGAGATAAAATACATGGAATGTCGGGTGAATTCTGTCACATCCCAGCAGAAGCGTGAGATGCTTTTGGGTGTGACTCGTTTGTATAGAACTCATTGATTACAAGACTAAACAGATTACCATAAGAAAATATAACATATAATTATATAGTTAGGATTACATCACATCATAAATAGTCAAAATTTGATCTAACATAATCCTATTTCAAACATATAAACTAACTGCTACATCTTCAGTAACGATGGAAGTGCGCATCCACCGATAAACTGAGATCATACATGTTTACAGTTAGATTAACACAAACTTTTTCTATAAATTCACCACAACCGTTGTAAACATCAAAAGAAAACATTATGTTGTTACTCATGATAACTTCCTGAAAAAGCATACTCAAAATGGTCAACATAAAGTTAGTGAGATCATAGATTTAACTTCTGACAAAAATATTTTGATGCATCATATACAACCAAATCATACAAAATACTCAGATGATTCATAACTGTCATAGCATAATTCATAAAAATCAGATAATATAGCATCACAACACTCATCCTGTTGGTGCAGAAAATATTTTCCTAAGTAGCGCTACCTATATTATCCAACGATTCCACATCTGAATTAATGGTTGTAACATAAATTACAGTATATGTCAAAATCTTACATAATTGCATCAATCATAAAAAAACAGTATGCTTTTCCCCTCCCCCCAAAAGTTTATAAGAACAAAATGGGGCTATGACTCTCACTTCTTACTCTAATGGATAACCTATAAATAAAACATTGTATAGCTTAGAAAATATAAATTTTCTTCAAAATGTATAGTACCTCAATAATTATAAAATCCATTACAGAAATTATAATCAAGCATATTCCCCAAAATATTTTTAACAAGTGGGTCCATAATTTAGACATAATATATAAAAATATCGTATTACAATAATATACATTTTATTTTTATAATTATTATATTATTTGAACAAATTATCAATAATGCCTTCGGGCCTTCAAAAATTGTCAAACTTTGTGAGAATATATGTTAAAACATTTATAGTTTCTCAAAATTTTCTTAAGTCCTATATCATAGCAAAGTCTATTTTATGATTTTTATCATTCTAACAATATTTACTAAAAATATCTATTGGATCAAAAAGATGGCTCGTACAACCAAAACCAAATCACTTAGTCCAATTTTGATGCTACTTACAAAGGCTTCCGAATCCAAGTGTGGAACTTCCGAAGGTTGTAGAGTTCTTCCGAAGACAAAGTGAAAGATCAACTTCTGAAGACAAACTCTACTTCCAAAGTCAAAGAACTTACTTCCAAAGATCATGTCTAAAAAGATGAATTCAGAAGACTGCTTCCGAAGTATGAAGAAAGAAGAAGTTCTCAAGCCTCGGAAAAAGTAGCCTCTTCCGAAGTATAAGTGGCTTGAGAAGTATTTGTTCTTTCGAAGCCATTTAACCTTCGGAAGACACTGCTATGAACCAATGTACATAAGTATGGTCTCTAACAATCCGTTGCAGACCTCTGAGATACTGCATGGCGTTTTCTCAAAAGCCATGTAGTTGACCGTACTTTATTCCACTGTTCACCTTTTGTTAGATAGCACAGTTGCCAACTTTAGTTGGTGAGAAAAGGTAAGTCATGAACCTGTCATGACTACCATATTTTTTATAAGACTTTATCTAAGATACTTTAACTCTAGCATTGTAGTATTTGCTTTAGTTATAGGATCCCAGCTAGAATCAAAGTATATCCGGCTATAGGTAGTATTATATATAGTTTCTCATTGTAACTCATAAACCATGCGTGTAAGAGTCTTGTAACATTTGAGTAGAGAAGCAATACATGGAAGTACCTTGAAAATTACTTATTGTGTTCTTTACTACTTATTATATTATGATCAACCCTTATTGCCTCTGCCATCATCCGAGTGTTGTTCAAATGAGTTTGAGAGAAATACAAAGTGTTAGTGACGTAAACCGATCCTGCAATATTAGAATATGTCCAAAAATTCTAAGTTTTATACAGAATGTTCTGTTCTATTTTTCATGCTTTCTGTAAATTTTCATAATTTATCTTATAGTTTAAGTATTTTTCCAGATTTTCAAATAGAAGAAACTTCTAAAATTTATAACTTATGCATAACTTTGAAATAGGTCACAAAACTTTTTCTACAAGTGTTATAAATTATAAGAGTCAACATATAATTCTTTCAACTACTTTCCAGTTTCAGTTCTTCCAGCGTAAAATTTTCTTTCAAATGCTTAGATAATTTATAAAAATTAGTTTACTTATAGTAATATCATCAAACTTTGCAGAATAATATTTCCTAATATTCCAAACATATTCATAATATTTGTTCCCGCAATCATAGCTAAATATATATCAAACCGAATTTAGCAAGTTTGCACATAAATTTTCAACTCTTTATTGATAATTTCTTACATAATTTTTGGGTACAAATATTTATTTACTTCCTTCAGATTTGTAAAACCTTCTTTAATATCTTTCTATAAGATTAACATATTTGTAAGATTGAGTGAAGAACTTGTATGCTAATCATAAGGGTTGTTGTTTTAGACCCATATATATATATTGGTAAGCTAAACTAATTATTTTTTAGGAATTAAAACCTTGATTTTGATAGCGAGCGAGAGTGATGATAACTGATGGCAACTTCTTTCTCTGATGGACTGAGTTCAGTGAGTGTCTTCAAGCTTCCAAGCCTAGTTCTTCTTGCAACAATTAATTGGAAGATGATGATGTTTGGTTGTGGTGACTCTAAGGTAGTAACTAAGAGCTTAGAAAGAAATAGTAGTTGTGTGGGGTGATGTTAGCAAACAAGAGCCGAGGGTGTGATGGTGTTCAAAATAGTGGAGGTGTGATTTGTGTCCATCGGACGAGAGTTCCATATTGTAGGTTAGTTTGTATTGATGAACTCTAGGTTTAGAGGTGTGATGTGGAATTATAGGTAGTATTAGTTGGCTTCTAGGGTGCTAGGTGGCGGGTTTTGATCATGCTTATTGTTGTGGTGAAGATAGGTGTCAACCAAAGGGGGTAAGTGAGTCATCCAATAATTAATGAAGTGTTTAACCAATGTTTAGGTTTGTTAATTGGGTGGTTTGTTGGTTTAATGATCCGCGACTTGAACTTAAATGGTGCTTAGTTTGAGGTTTGAGTGTATAAGGTATGCTTAGTTTTGTTTTGATGTCAAGTTCCCTTGGATGTTTCATTTTATTGTGGTGATATTTTGATATGAAATACTTGATATCAAGAAGTTGCATTTGAATACATGTACACATAAAAATTATGTATGCATGCAAGCATGCATACATACCACATATATATGTATACATCAAAAGATTATGCATTCGGGTACATGCATACGTAAAATAGTTGTGCATGCATGGAAGCATGCATACGTATAACATATATATATACAGAAAAACACAAATAGTTCATAAAGTGTTGACCAAATAATGAGCATTATATAAGAGAATTTTATTTATATACTAATTGGCCTAACCTTATTATTAAGGGTTGACACAAATTCTACTTAACCCATCTGGTAGCTCTAATCTATAGGCCACCTCCACTGCACGAGCAATAATTTGCAAAGGTGTTGGACCCTGAAAGGATCATACATGCCAATTCAATTGTTGCATTTATGGTTGTTCTACTGAGATTCCCATAATTCCAAGAATTAATGCGGATGAAGATCCTGCAATAGAAGAAGTATTGGCTTACCGCATTTGTCAATGCAGAAAGGAAAGAACAAATGCGGACAAGTATTTTTGTTCTTCCGCATTAAAAAATGCAGAAGACCAGAAGAAATGCGGACAAGATTTTGTTCATCCGCATTTGCCAATGCGGATGACTAGACAAATGCGCATGACCAGACAAATGCACATAGTATTTGTTCATCCGCATTAACTAATGTGGATGACCAACATACTAATGCGGAAGTTCAAGTAAAGATATGATGATCAAGTCAACTCATCCGCATTTGCCAATGCAGATGAACAAGAAATGCGAATGAAGACTTAGACTAGTTCTAATGTAATAGGTCAGGGGTAGTATAGTCATTTTTTTAAAAGGCATATTGGCTGCCTATAAATAGAATAGAAAACCTCATACCGTTTTATGATCATACCCTAGCATTTACTGTAATCATCATCTTTTTCATTACAAACAAGCATTTATGAGTATTTCTTCTGCACTGAATGTTTATTGGTTGTTTGTTTTCGCCTTTCAATCATTAACTCAATCATTATATTTGATACTGCAGGATCGGTGTTTGTCACTTAAACACAATGTTTTTCTTTCAAACTCACCTAGAATCACACTCGGGTATGATAAGAATCAATAAGAGTTGATCACAATATAGAAAGTAACTAAGAACACAGAAAGATAATTTTCAAGATACTTTTATATATTGATTTTCAACTCAAATAC
>BJCM01085164.1:0-13644 GCA_018326385.1 Flaveria bidentis
CCCCACCTGCGCGGCCGACCCCCACCTGTGCGGTCGACCCCCACCTGTGCGACCCCCACCCGCGCGGCCAACCCCTCCTTGCGCAACCCCCACCTGCGCGACCCACCTGCGCGAACCCCACCTGCGCAACCCATCTCCTCGGCCTATTATCCACCTGCGGTCTCCCCTCGATGTGCCCGTCGGTGGTGAAGGTGGTGGCGGTGGTGGTGGTGAAGGGGGCATTTGGGGGTTTTGGGAAAGTCAAAATTGTTGACCAGTGAAAATGATTGTGATGGTGGTGGTGGATGTTATAAATTTTATACGTTTATCGTTCAGCAGAGTCAGTCAGACACTGAATCAAACAGCCAAGTTTCAGTCAGATACATACCCAGTCAGAACTTCTAACTGGGTCAGCTTCTGACTTAGTCAGATCTTACCCAGTCAGTGTAATCAAACAACCTCTAATTTAACTCATATAGTTGTATATTTTGGATTGACTTTAACTTGAACTAAAAGTTTTTGGGAAGAGATATTGGAGGGATCATGGTTTGGTTTTCTATCTGGCACCATCACTTTCATCAAGATCAACTGAATTTTTAATTCATCATAACTTTAACTGCATTTTGAATTTTTAATTCATTTTGGGCTTATTTTATTTATGGGTCTTTTAACTTGATCACTTTATAGTTTATATACATTTTAGTAATCTATCAAATTTACTATATTTTTATTCATTTTTATTGAGTTTATGTTTAAATGTTTCACTAAGAGTTTATATTTAATTAAGGGTTCAAGTTTCAATTTATTTGCAGGTGAAATTGCCCAATAAGTTCATCAAATATGTCAAATAACACTGATTTTGATGATGAAGTAAGTTCTTTTAGTTCGAGTAAGACTCATTCTAAAGTTTTGGATTATTTTGAAAAACTACCAGTTGGACCTGATGGGAATAAAAAGGCAAGTTGTATTGTCTGTGAAAAAGTGTATAGTGCCAATCCAAAATCAGGAACATCTAACATGAAGCGACATATTCCGAAATGTTTTGATCTTGATAATCCCGTTCAACCAAAAAAACGCGCCCCTCTGGATCAAGCGATGTATAAAGAGAAACTAGCATATTCGATCATTAAACATAACTACCCATTCAGTTATGTTGAACATAAGGCAATAAGAGATTTACATAAGTTTTTACATCGTGATGCGAATCTCATAACAAGAAACACTATAAAGTCGAATGTCCTAAAAATTTATGATAGAGAGAAAACGATTCTTAAAGATGAGTTACAAAAGGTAAATAGTAGAATATATTTGACTTCTGATTTATGGAGTTCTATCACAATAGATGGATTTGTGGCACTAACGGCCCACTATGTTGATGAGAATTGGGTTTTGAAGAAAAAGATGTCGAACTTTCGAGTTATACCACCTTCGCATAGTGGTTCCATTTTAGCAGAGTACTTGATCAACTTTCTAACAGATTGGGGCATTGAGAAAAAAAAATTTACGATCACACTAGATAATGCCAAGTATAATGATGTTTTAGTAGAATATCTAAAAGTCATTTGCATCTAAGTAACACATTTAGTCCGTGATGGAGATTTTACTCATGTGTGGTGTTCTGCACATGTATTAAATCTTATCGTTCAAGTCGGGTTGAAAGTAATTGAAAAAGCCATCGAAAAGGTTCGGGAGTCGGTAAAATATGTTCGAGGAAGTGCTTTCAGAAAGTATAAGTTCGTAGAATACATACAATAACTTTCATTACAATGTGGACAACATGTACGTCAAGATGTCATAACAAGATGTAATTCCACATATCTTATGCTTGAGAGCGCATTGACTTATAAACGGGCTTATGCCCGTTTAGCGCTAGTTGATTCAAATTATAAGTCTTTTCCATTGGAAGATGAATGGACAAGAGTAAAAAGAATCACAAGATTGTTGAAACCTTTTTATAACATCACGACTTTATTTTCTGGAAGCTCCTATCCTACTTCCAACTTATACTTTCGTAATATGTGGTGAATTCAATTATTTATTGAACAGGAAATTCATAGCACGGATTGTGTTATAAGTGATATGGTGAAAGACATGAAACTCAAGTTTGAAAAATATTGGGAAAACTATAGCGTGGTCTTGTCTTTTGCTGTAATTTTAGATCCACGATACAAGTTTAAGATTGTTGAGTATTGTTTCTCAAAACTTAATATGACAAATAAAGTACGCGATGAGAAGTTGAAGAGTATATATGATGGAATTCATAAGTTATATGAGAAGGAGTACGATATTCGTTTAAAGACGCATGATTCTTCGTTGGCTGGATGTTCAAATCTTGGTGTTGATGTATTTGATTAGTTGGATGGGTTTGAGTCATTTGAAAGTCAATTTAAAAGTGTTGAGAGAGAAAAGTCACAATTAACAATGTATCTTGAGTAACTTTTACTTGATAGAAAAAACTAACAACTTGATGTTTTACAATACTGGAAGCATAATCAAGGAAGGTGTCCACAATTGAGTTTAATGGCTCGTGATATTTTAAGCATTCCAATCACGACCGTTGCTTCAGAATCATCTTTTAATATTGGTGGCCGAGTTATAAGTAAATTTCGAAGTTCACTTGTATCGTCAAATGTCGAGGCTTTGTTATGCACTCGTGATTGGTTGTTTGATTTAGAAGGTATTAATTAAGTTTTTTTTAATCTATATAACTTTAAATATGCATGTGTTTTCATGTTTATATATAATGTTAATAGTAAATCAAACATCTTTTATTTTTTGTATATTCAGATGAGAACGAGAATGAAAACGAGATGGAGGAAGAAATTGTAGAAGATATTGAAGCGTTGATTTCGACTTATGATAGTAGCAACTTTTAGGTAATGTCAATTATCCATTCTTTACATGCTTCAAATATTGTTAATTTGTATATTGAGGTTTTATTAATTTTCTTGATTATAATTTTGAATTGTGATAGGTGATGAGTGTTGTTGCCGGTGATGGTGGTGATAAAGTTTTACGGTAGAGTTTCATTGGTTTTTATTATATTGTTCATATTTTCATCTTTTTGGTAGAAACTTAAATGATATGCATCTTTTTTATGTTAAAACACTCTTAGTTTACTACTTTAAGTAGGAGTTTTATCAATGCTTGAAATAATTTTTATTTGGGGTTTATATATATTTTATGGTATTATTTAAATAATTGAAAATTTTGTACTTTTTTTATCCGACCCATCCTGACCCGAACCCATCCTAAACCGAACTCATCTTGACCCGTATTTGACACAAACCCATTCTGACCCGAACTCATTCTAACCCAAACCCGTCTTGACCCGATACTCGACCTAACCCGACCCGCCCATTTTACCAGGTATACATTGAACTATGCAAGTCAACACAATACTTGGTAAGTAATGGGATAAATTACAGCCTATAAAATTGTAATTCATAAAAGTTAGTGTAATTTTTTGGAATCGGACATTACAAATACTAAGAACACTACTATTTGACTTTTATTTAACATGAATATGTCTATCGATTCTCATCTTAAAAGCACCACAAACAATAAAGCTAATGCATAACGACTGACCTCTTAACATAATTATTTAAAAACTTTCGTCAAGAGTAAGTAATTACAATACAAAATGTGGATCATACCTCAAGGAAGCTGCATGTTCTATAAATATGGACAGCTTGCAAAATGTGCAAGTTTTGTTTGGGTGTGCATTTCGCGGGTCGACCCGGTTAAAACCCGTGAACTGATCCGGTTCGGTTTTTCTTTTGTAAACGGTTATGGGTCGGTTTTGGTCCAAACCCGCGGGTATGAGCTAGGTTTTCTGTCTGGCCCGATTACAATTAAGCAAAAAAGAGTTGGTTTTTTGTTTTTTAGATGATAAATATGTTGCTTTTGAACACCAAACATGTAAAAAATGTTTTACTAGCATATAATATAAGTTTTCAGATCAATAAACTTTTAGTCTGTTATAGATTAACACTATTGACAGATACACCTAAATTATCTTATAAAGGGATCATGGCGACAACTAATGTATGATTTGTATTTTTATGTGGTACTAAATACGTCTATGTTATAATAACGAGTCTAAGAAACAAATCCATTGATTGGTTTCATTTATATCTTAAAATTTCATTTTTCTTTCGGCAAAAAGGACGAGTCTAAAAAACATTTCATTGATTTATGCATCATTAAAATTTCATTGATTTATGCATTTAATAGTATTACTATTAGATGTAATGTAAAAGTTGTAAAACAAATTTATAATAAATTAAAAGACAATATGTTTAACAACACTTCTTTTGCAAAATGATTATTATGTGAATGTATTAGTAATGATGCATCATTTATTCATTTGATATCATTTAATTCATCAAACGTTATATTATTATATAAACTAAAAACATGTCTAGCACATTACCTTTTAATGGTAGATATTCTTCAACACCGTTTACAAAATGTCGTTTACCATCACCGCATAGTATGATATTAACTGATATTTTAAAATTTTCAGAAAATTTTAAGAAGAATGTTTGAGAGAATGTAAGATTTGTTAAGTTAACATGGTATTATATACGGGAAAATAAAATTAAATTAAAATTTTAAGTATTTAAAAAACAATAAATATTTAAAAATCTCGGATTATTTGATTAATTTTTTTTAATATTGGGCGAGGAGTGGCATTTTCATAAATACGGGCGAGGGAAAGGCTTACACGTCAGCGAGGTGGGCGAGGGATTATGTCATTCCCTCACCGGGCACATATTCTGAGGCGAGGGATTCCCATATTCTCTCGCCATGTCAGCGAGGGATGACACGTGAAAGGCTGCTAATGATTTTTTTTTAAATTTTATTTTTGACCGATTGTTTTGGTAATTACTTTTGGTCAATTGGTCAATTTTGTAATTTTCCCTTAAAAAACTATTTTTGATAACTCAAGTCTTAGTAAATTAAACTGTAACTCATTTATTTACGGACTTGTTAATATTATTTAACTAAACCCAATTAACCAATTAATAACTTATACAAAATCATAACTTACCCCACTAACACATTGAAAACAATTTTTCATTTACCTTATTAAATGTTTATTTGATAAATTATTTTTTAGATTGTTGACTAGTAGATTCATAGATTAAATTATCTGATATATTAGTTGAATATTTGCTGTTTATTTGATTATTTGAATGTTATCATGAGTGTTAAATTGGGGTGTAGACAAGTCAAACTGAGCTGAGATCATCTAGGCTCTTGCTGGAATCATTTTGCCTTAAAAGAACTCGAGCACGAGCTTCGCTTGTGTAGAGCTTTATTTTTAAGACTTAAGCTTAGATATTGATACATTTTTCAAATTCGAGTCCGACTTAGGCTCCCTTGATTTTTATTTAATATTTCTATCATAATTACATACAATAACAACGATTTATATAAATATATATTTAATGAATTAAATTAAAATTATATAAATGAAAATGCGTGTTTAGACTCGCAATCGGATGGAGCTCTTATGTGAATCTCTGACTCGAGCTTGTTTATTACATGAGCCATAATATGAGCTCGAGTTCCTTTAAAGCCAAGCTTTTGGCGAGTTGATCCCGAGCAGCTAATGAGCCAACATTGAGCCGTTTACATTCATAATTAGCATTAAATGTTAAAACATATTAATGGTAGTTTAAAACCTTAAAACACGTTGGTAGATCAATTATCATATTAATTGTTTTAATTTGGTTTTTTATATTATCGTCGTGTGATCTGACCCGATTCAAACCAAACCGTGACAAAAAAAAAAGTTAGCGATATACAACTGAATCTTATAATTTCCGACACTCATGAAAAAAAATTCTAAGTCCGTCAGTAACCAGTATAGTTCAAGTCATCCATTCTTGTTCCAATTAGTCAAATTTAACCCCTCAAGGTGACACAAGCAATGCTTTAACTTAACAACAAAAATGTTTATAGATTTGGTCAATCTTGAAACAAATATTCTAAATGTGTGATGCATAGGTGTGAATAACAAAGATTATTACGAGTAACAAAGATTATAATAGAGATCACTTTCGTCGACGATATGATTGAAATATCAAATATGGGCATGTTTTTTTGGGATTGCCTTTTCATTTAATTATTTTCGAATCTCATGCACTTGAGGCACTTTCAAGTGTTGATGCAAATATGTTGCCATCAACCAACCATGACGGATTGCAAAAATGAACCCAAAACGACAAGCTAATATCTAGACATCTATAGTGTTTATCATAAACGGTTTAAGATAAGTGTTATCTGTAATGGTGTTTAAATAGATTAGGACTAACAAGACACATCTTTTTTCTAATTTAATGTGTAGTTTATCATGAAAATCATATAAAAAGCACACGTATTACATTTAATTTTGCAACTAGCAACTCTATAGTTATTTGCACTTGCCGCTCTCGTATTATACTGCTTTTTAGGCCCTAAAAGTCACAATTTGTTCTTCAAATTGTAATGATCTCTATAAGGTAGTTTATACGTTAAACCATGATAGTTACAATGGATTTTTAATTAGTTAACTGGTTTCAAGTTACTGCATAAGCCATATATACAATTCTACAAAACTTCAATGATAAATTTGCATTTATGCAACTTACCCAACTTAAACAAAAAGGGCGTTAAAGACATGCATGGTTTAATTTTCTCAAGTAAGATAGACTTCTCTATTTATAGTGATTTGCTTTATGAATCTTGCCTCTAACCGTCGATGTAACACAAGCTAAAAAGTTAAAAAAATATAATATTTTGTTTAGCTTTAAAAGGTTGTACAATATATCTTGACACTTGTAATTACTTAAAATCTTAAACTTTTTGATAAAATTATTTTTTTTCTTTTATGTATTGTAATATCATAGATAAATGAAGAATAATCACAAGAACATCAAGTTAAAAACAAGCATTTTTAAATATATTATATTATTATTACAATAAAATTTATTATACTACAATTAGCTAAGATGGTAGGTTATATATTTCTTTATTCTACGTGTTACTTACATACTGTTATTTGGAAGTTAAATTATAACTTATTAGCCCATTGGTTAGCTCATTGTAGCTCACTGGTTAGCTCATTGTAGCTCACTGGTTAGCTCATTGCATTGTAAGCTAGGATACGTGGGTTCAATTCTTGCCACTAATGTATTTTGTTTTAGCTTTGAATTTACTAGGTTTATTTCATTAAAATATCAATTTTAGTTTTTTACTTGAATAAGTTAACTACATAGCTAGTTTTACAACCACGAATTCTTTTTCAGGTCGAGTTTTCATTCATCTCAGCGTTTGTTTTTTTACAAGTTTACATCTCCATTCTAACACGAGTGTCATGAAAACTAGTTCATTTTTATTTCATAAGAGATATGTTATTGATACACCCAATTTATTTTATTATCTTTATATCTTTTTATACATACATCTATACTATATTATAATGCACGAATGAAAGATTCTGGCCATAATTAAGAGATTTGTAAACTTTAAGCACAATGTACAACCCAAGAAATCAATTTAACAAGGGTAATTGTGTCTTTCTAACGCTGTTAAGAAAGTGGAACTTTAAACTTATTTACACTTAAACTCTTGTACATATATATTAGTTTTCTCATGTTTGTTACAGTTATACACTTAAAATAAAGAATCTCTTTTAGACTCTATAAAACTTAAAAACTATTTACATATTGATCTCTTAATTTATACTAAATTTTGAGTTTTTATGGATTGTTACTATTTTTCACCTAAAAAAATTATTTTTGTGTATATATTTCATCTAAAAGTAGCAATTCAAGCTCCTAATATTTTTAGATGTTTCGATGTAAACAAAAATTAAAATCATCATCTAGATTATAATTTACAACTTTTCAATGCTAAAGATTGCAACTAAATAAACG
Organism: Flaveria bidentis; assembly: GCA_018326385.1. Classification (NCBI taxonomy): domain Eukaryota; kingdom Viridiplantae; phylum Streptophyta; class Magnoliopsida; order Asterales; family Asteraceae; genus Flaveria; species Flaveria bidentis. The sequence goes on from BJCM01085164.1 coordinate 7,908, forward strand.
ACATCTGAAACCCAACCACCAACAACCTAACTAACTCTACAAAAGTTTAAAATTTAATGTTTTTTAAATGTATAGTCAAAGTGTGCAACTAATTCCTGATAACTACTGCATGATATACTGTATTATCTCATAAGTGGTTGTTTCCAAAGGCATATATATGACTCCTTCCATATGCTTTCACTCACTCTCACTCTCAATCTCACTTGTAGATGAAAAAAAATATGACTACGATTTACGTTTTCAAATCCACTCATCTTCTTTCTCAAACCATCAGTTCATCATCAACAAAAGGGAAATGGATTTTATGGTTTACACATGTTTTGTTTCGCTCGACCTGTTTGCTTTGTCTCTTATACTTCGCACCGTCGTCCATCATCATCAAAAAGATATTGAGCGTCTAAATCTTGCTTCGACTATCGTACTCGATTCTTCTCTCATTATTCCCTCAGCCTTGCTGCAAAATTTACATTTGTAAGGTTACTAAAGACCTTTTCTTTTATGATGTCTAGCAAGTGCACCACAACTTCAACAATAATCAAGGGTTTTTGTTGATGCATTCAAGTAATTGCTACACTTACACTATTTACATCTAGGTTTTTGTTGATGTAATGCACTGGTCAAAAGTTATTAATACATTTAATGTACCTGATTTTGGTTTAGAGTCATTACCTGTAGTTATTTTCTTATACATATTGAAGAAGTGAACATCAGTAAGTATGGTAGTTTGCGGTATATGCATCTTACTTCTTTTAACTTTTTGATGAGTTATTCTATTGTTCTACTATAATTTCTAACTGTCTTTCCAATTACAGTTCTATTGCCTTATGATTTGCCCTTTGATTTCAATATGGGTGGCCCAACACACACACATAGGTGGAGTGGTGATGGTGTGTGGGGTGGTGGCACTAAGTTTACTTTGTGAATATACCATCTTGCTAATTATGAGCCTATGATAATATTGTTTTAGCAAAGTCAACACTTTGGTATGGTTTTTCTTCTCTTTGTTTCATATCATCCTGTTTTACAACATGTGTTAGCATGAGGTAAGTTGATTTTCTTTTACTGTTTTTATTTTTACTATATTTCAATCATCTTTGTGGACTAATGTTATAATTTTATGTCAGTTTGATCTTCATTTTTTAGCATATAAAATAATTTTTTTGTGTTGGTCTTTCCAAGATATTCATAAATCAATCTAGAGATGTCAAATATTAGAATTTAAGTAACTTAAAGAACCATTTGCAATTCATTGGCTTCTTTATTCTAAGTTCTCTATTTGCTTGTAGTGTTTCTTTAATCTTTATATAGTTTAACATACCTACATATGGTCTATTAAAGATTATGCAAGTTCATATTAACTTCGAAGTTCAAAAGTAATACAAAAGTAGAAATAGGATTTACAATTATAGTGTGAAGATGATCAACTTATGTATTACGAGTTCACCCCAATATATGTTTTTAGTATCATTAGACATGGATATAAACTAGTTTTATTTTAATTTGTTTGATTGCACAACTGATTATCTTAGTATGATCAATTTATCATATCAGCTACTTTTGTTATGTTACATATTGAGATTACCATTTTTGACCAAATTTTAAAACGCCTCTCACTAATTTCGGGTAAACAGTGCTCTAGATCTTATTCTTTTTGGTATTTAAAACTAAGTTATGTATATTTATAATAATTTTCAATCGGTTTTTAATTAGTAAATTGTCTTCTTTCTCTTCATTGTCTGCAGAAAATGGAAATGTATAAGTATGAAGCTTACATGAGCAAACATGTTTTATGACGCCAATTCCATTTAAATGGATGCTTTTGATACTATGAAGGTAACTTACGGTTGTGATTCAGAGACGAAATTAATTACATTAAAAATCACTACTTTTTTCATATAATTACACTAAAAATCACTACTTTTTCCTTATCTTTATCCATATTATTACACTAAAAATCACTACTTTTTCTCTCTCATTTTTTACTTTATCATTACTTTTTTTTCTCCTTCACTACCACTTAAAATATATTAAAACCATTATATGATTTTGAACAGTGATTCCCCAAAATACAGATTGAACAGTAAATTTACTATATCATTCACTCACAACCACTTATAACCATACCATATAATATAAGAAATACACTGATATAAATATAGGGAACCGGTTGTGAATGCTCTAATTAGTACTTAAATGGTTGTTAAGTTTTGACTTTGATCATTATCCAGTAGCATGTTTTTGAATTTCTTTAGTTATTTTTTTAAGAAACATAAACTGCATCTAAATTCCTTATGTCACGTACTTAACACTTCTGAAGATTTCAAATTACCATACAACGAATATTTTGCAAAGCCTCCTAGATTTTTTTTTAAATGTGGAAAAAAATTTCTATTTTACAAGAATGAGTTGCATTAATTGTGTAGTGTGAATTTTGATGCTCCAATTAGGATTTACACGTTTGCAAATATTGATTTTCTTAAAATTTGCACCAAGTGATTTTTATAAACGCAATTAGCATGTTTTATATCGTATTTGAACTTTGAAGTTGAAATCTGACATCTATTGTTGATTTCATTTGAATATTGAAGAAAAACTTTGCTTAATATGATATATATGACATATGAACTTACTTATGATAGAGAAATAAACCAAAAATCAAACAATGACTATGAAGGTTGTAGTTTCATGATGTTGAAGAGGATTTTAATATACTGAAGTTTGTGCAACTTATAGAATCCATGCTAGAGGAAATCAGTAAAATGATAGGTTAATTATTTCTTCGTTGCATTGTTATTTTGGCCTATTTGATTTGATCAACTAATGTCTTAAATTTGTTTATTAGAACAAATATATATACGATGAACCACTTTTGGACATTGATGTTGCTGACAAGGGTGATCCATTTGCTGTGGTAGAGTATATTAATGACATTTGTGTTCATTACAAGAACAAGAAGTAATATCGCGATTGTAATTTTTTTAGGATCAATAATTAGACACTTTTTTATGTGGGTGTGTTCTTTGACGGATGGCAGAGAACCCTAAACCTATGAAGGGGTTATTTAAGTTATGACTTATGAGTTTTTAATTAAAATAATTTATACACCACTGATAATCAAAGAGAGTTAAGAGGACAATACATCTCCTCCGGTCACTTATCACTAGGGGTGGTAAAATCAGGTTGCTTAGACAGGTTGGCTACAAATCGAAGCAGGTTCAGATCCAACTGGTACTTTCAAGACGGGGCAAGGGGGCAGATCAGGCTAAGTTAATTACAAACATATATTTGTCCTTTTTACATGAATTAAGAGATTAAGAGGCTATAAGCATCTAAATGCACTAGGGGTCACTTACCATCAAGTTTTTAGAGTTTACCCATTTGACCCGACGGGAGTTTAATGTAACACAATGACATGAAAGACATGATAGTTTAGCTACAACCCAACATTTATGAATATTATTTTTCTATAAATTTACCGTTGTCAAGTTTTGTTTCACCTAGCTATGTCACACCCCGACCGACGGCGGAATCACTGGGACAGACGAATGTGAAACGATTGTTCATAACAATGGAACTAAATTAGTTGGAATAATATTAAATACCATTTTTCATTGAACAATACAAGTCAATTAAGTCATTACAATACACAAAAATATAAACAACAACATAAGATATTTAATTTATCTAAGTCCAAGTCCTATATGAGCAAGAAGAGTTACTCAAGTATCAAACCTGAAATATGTTAAAAATAAATGGTCAACCTTGAAAGTTGGTGAGTTTCCATGGGTTAAATGTACCTATATATAAAAAAATTTACAAGTAGCAATTCATGTCAATGGTTATGAGTTAGCAAGTTATAGAACATATATAGTTACAACCAAACCTCGACTTGATTACAAGTTTATAAGATTGGCTAAGTGTACTTGGTTCCCATGATAAACAAGCATACGTCATCAGGAGCCGGCAATACATCGGCTTTAGCATCAAATAGGCTAGTCAGACCCAAAGATCTAAGACGTCGCCAGGCTAGCAATAGTTAATGATTGTAAACAAAATATGTATCTCATATAAGACTTACAATAACACAAATAACCATAACAAAAAGGTAAAGATGAATTGCATGTGCATTTACAAGTATCAATATATTTACAAGTGTAAGTTTATATAGTTAACAAGTTTCACTCCAAAGGTGTGAAATAAAGTAAAAAGGGGGCATGAAGAACTCACATGGAAAACTCACAAGTATAGTGATAATTGTAGAGTACATAAGAAAGCTTGAATGTCAAGAGTCAAAGGTAATGTCCTAAATGATAAAAAAACAATAACCTAAGGTTGTAATTCATTACAAGAAATTAGGACGTTTAGGAATGCCAATAAGAGAAAGGTAGATTGAAAAATGATTATTGCATCAATTTTAGATTATGGACAGAATGTTTGATATGTGTTTGAACAGGTTTTAAAAATAGCAAACGGTTTCATAAAATTATAAAAATTTATAGTTGACTAGTTCAAAGTCTCCCGGACAACTTTCGTGCAGAAACATTTTTATGAAAAGATCCGTAAATAGGTCAAAACAGCAGCATAAGACAGAAGGTGCTGAAATGCGCACTTATCTTGTGAAGACTATTGTTGACTTGTCTGATTGATTTTGAAGACGTATAAACTATTGTTGAAAAGTTAATTCAATGAACTTGATGTTAAAATCCGATTTTACTCAAATTTAATTTGTTATGATCAAGTTATGATCGGTTGAAGTCAAATTATATTCTGCCAAAATTATAGTAAGGCACTTATGTGTACTTTTAAATTTGTTAAAGCATGAAACGGGTTATAACAATTTTATTATGTCTATATATGATATATTAGACTTCATTTGAGTTATATAAAAATATTTCAAGACTTCAACATAGCCATCACTTATGGAAATAATCTTGTGGAATAACCGAATACGGCGGTATAGCCGTCCATATCAAACGGGATTCTTTGTTTACATTAGTGTGTTGTTAGCTTGATTTAAGAATGTCAGTGATTGTTATAAGATTAGTGAACATTGGAAGGTTAATGATCAAATGATAATGATTAAAATAAAAAGAGATTTGGTAGAAGAAAGAATAAAAGTAAAAACATGAGCACAATTTGATGTTAGTATGATTGAAAGAATATATAAATGTTTAATATAAATTAATATAAGATTACCTTAGTCTTAAAAACTTCTTGAGATTACTTGTAAAAGAAAATTTTTGAATTTGGTCAAAACCAAAGAATGAAAGAAAAGTTTATTAGAGAGATTTTTAGAGAATGAACAAATGAAAAATGAGACCTAAACCTTGCTTTTATAGTTAAGGTTAGGAGGATGTTATGAATGGTGTTAATGGTGAGTTATAAGTCTTTTAAAAGGGGGTTATGATTAGAATTTATAATAAATATAAAACTAAATAATTTAAATAAATAAAATAATAATAATAATTTAAAATTTAAATTTATGAAGACTCTAACTTTAACAATTTTTTTAAAAAAATCTTTATAGACTTTATAAAACCAATTTGAATAATCAATCAAATTATTTATTTGTTAATATTTATAACTTTATAAAACTTGTAAACTTTATAATTTGATTATTTATTTTCAGTATTTAAAATTCATAATTACTAATAAAACTTTATAAATTTATTAAAATTCATTTTATAACTTTATAAGTTTTAATAAGTCTTTTTCATTTAGTTATTTGTTGTAACAT
>BJCM01085168.1:0-17684 GCA_018326385.1 Flaveria bidentis
GGTGTCAATTCTTTGGTAGACGGTTAGTCACCTGGCAGTGTAAGAAGCAGACCTCCATTGCTCTGTCAACATGTGAAGCTGAATACATTGCTGCTGCAAGTTGTTGTTCACAAATCATCTGGATTCAACAGCAAATGCGTGACTACGGTTTGAAATTCTCTAACACTCCTATTTTTGTTGATAATTCTGCTACTATCACCATAACTAAAAATCCGATTCAACATCCTAAAACTAAAAACATCGGGATTAAATATCACTTTATACGTGATTGTTTTGAAAAGAATTTAATCGATGTGGTTAAAATTAATACAGACTTTCAACGCGCCGACCTCTATACAAAAGCTTTTGATAAACCAAAATTTTTATATATGTTAGAGGTCAACGACATGAAAAAGAAGTGTGAAGTAATTCCAGAAGACGAAAGTCCATAGTCTAACGAGTAGATTTTTTTATTTATTATTTTATTATTTTTTATTTCATTTATTTTATTTTTATTTATTCGTCTATAAAATCCAAAAACTCAATAATATTTTTAGTTTTAGAATTTTAGGGGGAGAATAGCTTAGATTAGTATTAAATTAGTCATTTTATTTAATTACTTAAATAAAAAACGAGGGAGGAGGACAACTTAGCTAAAAGGAAAGAATCAAATCTGTGATACTGATTCAACATGTTTGGAAAATGATAGTAGATAGGGAACAAATTATTTGGGACTTCAAAAGCTAAATTGTTTTAGAGGCAAAAGTCAAAGTTTATGTCTGAAAAGTCTAAGCAAAATAAAAGGAAAAATAATAAGAAAACTAGTAGGCCACTAAGGTAACATAGAGAAAGTAGACCTAGAGGCTGTTAGTTCATTATATGATGTGTTAGTAGATTCAATACAATAGACAAGTAGACCTCATTGGTGGTTCCATTTACAAACCAAATTGTTCAACCTGCTATGGATTCCCATCTTATCCCTAGTAAACACAATCAACACTGTTCTAATAAGGGGTGAAGAGAAAAATAAACGCCACATATGTGTGCGGACGACCATAAAATATGAGCAAAGCACATGAGAAATGCATAAAGCAATCTAGCTAATAACCTATGTTGTTGGTGCGATATGTGCAAAAAATTGCTCAAACAAGAAGATAGGTTGTGTGCCTCTCTTCTATGCGATGGCACTGACCTAAGGATAAACATAACCTAAATAATCTAGAATTCATTGTTGTTTGCGCCTCTCTGCTGTGCGATGGCACTGACCTGAGGCTTAGCATCTCTTTGAAAGCTCTTAGAATAGTCTCTTCTTGAAATATAACCATAGACCGCTCAAAAATCTCCCGAGGAACATTGATTACCATATAAGCGTTGGAACCACAAAAGCTTGTTGAAATAATTAAACCTTAACTAATCCCCAATGTGTGCTAAAAGTCTGTGTATGCATCAAAATCGTTTATTAAAATGTCCCAAGTTATTCTGATATACCTGTATGATTCCAAAATGAATCGTACAAGAAATGATGAACTAAAATTGAAGTTGTGATGTCCAGTAAGTAAAATCAATTAGGATTACTCTAATAGGTTTAAAATCCATCTCCAATAAAAAAAACAAAAATATGTCTTGATTTTGTTTGTTAAATTTTCTAATTGCTTTACTTTCTCATTTAGTTATTTAATAGATAAAAGTGGGACTAGGCATCGAGACTTCACCTCTGAATCCCTCACTCAAAAGGGTCACGTTTGAGGTGACCAAAACATTCAAAAATAAAAATGAGTCACGTCTAAGGTGACAAATTCGTTGTACGTAAAAGGATCACATCTGAGGTGATCAACAAGTTTTTCAATTTAAAAAGGTCATGTCTGAGATGATCATTGTTGATAACGTTTTATCTATTGTTAAAAGGATTAAGTGGTTGAAATTGCATAAGGTAAAATTCTTAAGTCAAAGTCATTCGTACGACTGGACCATAAGTATGGACCAGTCGCACGAATGGGACAGGAGTATGAACCATTCACACGATTGGATCATGAGTATGAGCCAATCGCACGAATGGAGGTGACCAACTGAGTCAGTCATACGACTGAATCCCAGTCGCACGACTGAATGGGACCGACTGAGCCAGTCACACGACTGTGCCCCAGTCGCCCCAATAAAGCATGCGAATGGATCTAGTCGCCCGACTAAAGATAAAATCAGTATAAATAGGGCTAAAGTCGGTCGCATATCTTCATCACCCTTTAATCGCCTTAAATCACCCGAAAGCAACTACACTCTGCCAAAAAATTGATTAAGTCGATTTCTCTCACTATTGTGTTACTGACGAGTTGTTGCATCATCTGCAGGTAATGAAAAATCAAACAAAATGCGCGATGAATTCAAACCCTAACAAGCCCAAATTGTTTAAAATCAAGAAATAAGTAATAACTATCAAATAGACCACATAAACGTGCATAATGGTTAAAATGAAAGACATACTGTGACAATTTGGGTTCCTACGAGTCTAAAGAGTCTAAACACAACGTTTAACTTCAAGTTTTGACCTAGATTCGGGGTTAAAGTGTTGAACAGAGAGCTATGCGACTAGTCACTCCGAATGAACTTCAATCGCACGATTGAACTGAGCGAGTGACTTAATCGGCCGAATGAACTAGGCGAATGACTCAATCGGCCGAATGAACTAGGCGTATGAGCACAAGCGCCCGATTGAACTCAACCGCATGCTCAGTCGCCCGATTGAACTCAGCTGCATGCTCAGTCGCCCGATTGAAGTCAGTCGCATACTCAATCAACCGACTGAACTCAGTTGAATGGTTCAATCGCACGATTGAACCAGACTGATTTCAAAATAATTTAAGTTTCAAGTGATTTTGTTATGGATTAATCTAATGTTTATGTGTCTTATGTTACAGAAACATGGCAGAAAGGTGGACTATGAACACCAAGCAATATTTGTGCCCACCTTGATCCTACATCCCTGAACGCTTCTGAGTTCTCAGAGATTATAGCTTTTCTGCGCCGATCATGGATCTTCAAGGCTATCCCGACTCCATGCACACCTTACAGGTCCATCCAGCAGTCATTCTGGGAGAGTGCTAGTGTTGACATATCAGTTGAGCCCCATTGTATACGGAGCTCAATCTTGGCGCAAGAGATAGTGATCACTAAGGAGGATTTGAGACGGGTCTTAGGCTTGGGTGAGGACGGAAGCCACCCAACTAAGTTACATCCCCTGACTGTCTGGGGATGCTTTATGAGGATCAAGTACGCCGACGACTTAAATGCCGGGGTGCTGAACAAGGGTAACATGTGCCCTCAATTTAAGTATTTGGCACATGTGATCCTAAAGTGCATAGCCTCCAGGTGTGGAGGATTTGACGACCTCTCTGACCAAATCCAGGATGTTGTTACTATTGATGCTGATCCATCTTATACTCCGGACCAGCCCAACAGCCAAGGGGGAGCCTCTGTGTCTAAAGGCTCCAGGAGGAAGAGGATGACTCACCCTTTACTGCAAAAAGGGTAAGAGGCCAAGATTTACATTGACCACATCCACTACCACTACCACAGCTACCACACCTGCCACAGCCACCACCACTTCTGCCACAGCCACCACTACTACCACCACCAACACTTCTCCCACATCCACCACAGCTACCACCACCTAATCCACACCCCTTATCACTACCACACTCCCAACCACCACTCCTACAGCCAACCCTTCACCATCCACTCATATCCCACCATCCATATTCACCACAGCCACCACCACTACCACCAGCCACCAAACAGGACCATTAACCCACACCACCTTCACCACAAGACCCACTTTACCCTCCATTGGGGTAGAGGAACAAGTAGCTACACTAAACAGGATGGTGTTGAAGTTGTTAGCTCTTGATGAAGAAAGAGCTGCTCAGCTAAGTCAGCTTGTGGAGCTAAATGTTGCCCAAGCATAGCAGATTGCCCAGCAAGCACAACAGATTTCTCAACTCCAGGAGCGCAATGACCAATTAGTAAAGAGGATTAAGGAGTTGGAGGCCAGAAACAAGACTATCATGCTCAAACTGAAGGGATCTAAAGATGAGCCTCTGAGGATTAGAGAGGGTGATGATGATGATGATGAAGATGATGATGCTGGTGATGATGATGAGACTGATTATGAAGAGGACAATGATGATGAAGGGACAAAAGGAAAGAAGGGCGGAGACGATGATGAAGAAGGGGATGCAACTGCATCAAGATATGCTCAGGGTCAAGAAAGGAGAACCAAGAGAACCCAGGACCAAGGAGCATCATCCTCTGCCCCTACTACTGAGAAGCCTTCACTTCAAGACAAAAGTAATGATTAGAAGTTTGTGTATTTGAAAACTTTTGTATTTGAATCTTGTATTAAATTTATGTAATTAATGTTTATATATCTTTATCAAATGTTTGATTGTCTTGATTAATTACTAATTGTTGATGTGTTACATGTTTAAATCAAGTAGATCAAACATCTCAACAAGATGAATATGATGTTGCTTCCCTACAGCAAATCAAGTCTCAATTCACAATGATTTTTGATTTGAAGGGAATGTTAGAAGGTCGGGGAGCTACACTCCCAAAGAAGGAGAAATCATTCACGAACTGACTGATGAGCAACTTGCTAAGATGTTCAGGCTAAATCCAGATGAGATTGTCAAAGATGCGCCTACTTTTGATGTTACCGGTGATGATGATCTCAACGATGTAGATGAAATAGAGATTGAGGATGTCACAGCAGACTACTATCCAGAGTACATTAACCGAGAGGGCAATATGATCCCCAACTTGGGTGACACTCTAGGCAGTGCTACATATGACAAACTGGATGAGTTAGAAAAAGGGATTGAAAAGAATAAAAGCCAAGCCCAAGCCTCAGAAGCTGATGTTAATATCAAGAAGGCTGAATGGGCGGCTTGTTTTACTGAGATATGAGCCCAACGCACTACACAAAATCCAAATGCCTACACCAAGCTATATAAGGTCAAGAAAAATCTAAAGGTGTCGGGCAAGATCAATGCATGGGCGTATTTTGAAGATCTTAACATGTATGCAGTTAAGAGGGAGAAGGGTATTGAGTACTTCAGATTCCTACACGATCTGAAGACTCTCCTTGGTTTTGAGCTCAACCAGCTGGCATATCTAAACTTGTTATATGCTGATCCAAGGAAAATGTCAGGCTGGTTTGAGGCTGCACTAAGGAAAGAATACCACACCAGGTGGGTAAACTTTAGACCTCAACAACCGAAGAGGTACATACGAAGGTCTGAAGTGGATCCGATATCTAAAAAACCAAAGGTGGTGCTGAAGTGGAGTCCTCCGCACACTATGTCTAAGATTCCCTTATGGGAAATGCCACAAGACTTCACTCCCCACTTTAAATGGGGGTATTATGATTGGAGAACAGGTGAAGCGGTCATAGTTTTACAGAAAGAGAGCAAGATGGAAACTATCCTGGTGTTCGACCCTATGTGGCTGACCAACTTGTCTTCAGACGATGTCTATAAATTATACAAGTGGCCACTATTCTATAACTCGCAAGACATTGTACAATCCCCTCCAGTTCCAAAATGTCATACGACTCTGTTTTGCATTCGAGATACATGCCGGAGTTACTAGAGAGGAAAAGTACAAGAAATTTGAGGAGCTAATGAAGAATGTTAGACACTGATGTAAAGTAGGTCCAAGGGGGAGTTTGTTGATACAGATGTACCTAGTTTAGGAGCTTAATATAAAATGTCTTTCATGTCTTACATATGTGTAATGAATGAGTTGAATGAAATGCAATATGTGATTGATGCTATTGATGTTTAATATTTCATTGTTTATTGTGTAATAACGCATATTGAAATAACTATATAGGTTTGTGGTTGTTTACATAGTTCTTAGTCAAGAATGGTTGAGAAATGTGTTTAAACTTAATCGTATGAAGTCTTCATGCGAATGGAACATGCTAATGGACCATACACATGAACACTTCATGCTAATGGAGCAGTCGCACGACTGAACCAGGAGACTGGATCAGTCGCATGATTGAGACATAAGATTGGCTCAGTCGCATGACTGAACCTTCAGTCGTGCGTATGGACCAATCATATTATTCAGTCGCACGACTGAACCATGCTAATGGTTCAGTCATACGATTGACAAATCCTAACCTATAAATACCACCTAATTCGTGAAAAAACGTAATACTTTAAGAATTTCGACCCACATACGTACCCTAGCCATCCAGAGACTCTAGAGAACCGGTTCCAACTTCATAGTTCACAGTTGATCGTGTTCTAATCATTCATAACATTTCATTAAACTCTAGATTGATCAAAACTGCGTTCTCACTGATTGGATCGCCAATCAAATAGGATTCCGCACTATTTGATTAGGTATACACGCATTATCAGTTACTACTCCGTACGTACGCGGTCCTAACACAAAGACATTCTGATTTGTTTACCACTTTTGTACGTACATTTCATGGCATACTCGCGTTACGTTACCGGATGTCCACATCATCATAATCTGAACCATCCATGTCACCTATATCGCCTTCGGCTAGTAGAGAGACCGAGGATTCCGCTCGTCTGCCTTCGGCATCTACACTTGTTTCTTCACCCCTAGAGTTAAAGAGACGCCGACTTGAGCCTATTGTTGCCACTATGGGGCACGAGAAGCCCTTAAATGCCCACGACTCACCTAACACCCATGATTAGGACTGGTTACCAGGTTTGATTGCCCGATGGATTAGGGAGGATAATGCACCCTATCCTCCTACCCCCTTTGTACCTGCTTCTACTCCTATCCTACCATATATTCCTCACCCACCTAAACAGTCATTCGCAGCCTTTGTAGCTGCGATAAAACGTGAGATACAAATATGCCTCAGACAGCCGGAAAGATTAGAAACCTGTCAGAGGATCAGGCTTGGACACATGGATGCTTAGAGCTTCAGAAAGAAAGCCTTGAATCGAATGACAAGTGCCACAATATACTCGTTAAGGAATTCAAACAACTGGTGGCCCGTGTTAACACTTTAGAGGCTAGAGCCGTGGAATCTGAACATCAGCGTGTTCAAGCAGTAGTGAGGATTACGGAACTAGAGGCACAAGTCGAAGCTCTTGTTGCACAACAAGAAGAAGAGGAGCCCGAAGAGGAACCTGAAGAGGACCCTGAGGAAGACCCCGACGAGGTTCCAGAAGATGACGAAGAAGACGCAATATCAGTTATCTCTTCAGCTGGTGATGACATTTAAGCATTTCATTTTATTTCCTTAACCTAGATGGGAAGGGTTGTTCCTATCCAACTGATATATTTTGAATTTTGATCGCTTAATTTGAATACATTGTACCTCTTACAATTTATTTTCATCAAAGATTATTATTTGATTATTGATTGTTGTCATTTTGTGAAATGCATGATTATTTACATTGTATATTATGATGGTTATATATTATATATTTTCTCATGTTTGTGAATTGTGAATGCGAAGAATCATGTCCGGAAGAAGAGCTAGACGTCCGAGCAGACGAGGTACCATTAACATGACACAGGCTGAGTTGGACACTGTCATCAATGAGCGTGTTGCTGACGTGCTTGCGGCATATGAACAGGCCCGTAATCAGAATCACAATAATTAGAACCAAAATCAAGGAGGTAACCTTGAGCCTAAAGGACCCATTGGTCTTTCCCTATGATAACTTATTATCGAATTATAAATTCTCATACATTGTCATGATCTTTTGATTCAGGTCAAGAAGTCTGTACATTCAAGATGTTTATGGACTGTAAGCCTCATTCATTCAGTGGTTCTAAGGGTGTTGTTACACTACTTCATTGGTTGGAGAAACTTGAGTTGGTTTTCACCATGTGCAATTGTCCTGTTGGAAACTGTGTCAAGTATGCATCTGGCACCTTAAAAGGACCAGCATTAACTTGGTGGAACTCATAAGTCCAGACATTAGGACTTGTGCCTGCTAATAATCTACCATGGGATGACTTCAAGACCTTAATAAAAGATGAGTACCGCCCTAGAAATGAGGTCCAAAAGCTGGAGGGAGAGTTTTGGAATCTTAAGATGGTTGGATCTGATATTGAGGAATATACGACTCGTTCGCATGAGTTGGATGCTTTATGCCCTCAAATGGTAACCCCGGCATACAAAAGGATAGAGAAATATATTGATGGTTTAGCTCCTTAGATTTAAGCTAGTGTCATAGCTGCGACCATGTTACTATTCAACAAGCTATCCGGCTAGCTCATAAGCTCACCGATCAGGCAGTGGCGCAGGGCACTCCGCCTAAATGTGGCGCTACATCTGGTTCATCCGACTATAAACATAAATGGGATAGTACCACCAACAAGTCCTCAAACTCCAATAACGCTCAACAACGACAAGTCAGAAAGTTTGATTCCTCCAAAAACGTCACAAATAATTATCAGAATAATAACAACAATGGTCAAGGATCGAATAATTATGCAGGCAAGTATCCAAAGTGCAACAAATGCAATTTTCACCATCATGGCAAGTGTGATCATTTTTATTGCCAAAGGTGTGGAAGGATGGGCCATGTTGCTAAACACTGCAAGGGTGAACTAATGACTAAACAACAATCTCAGCAACAATGACAAGGCGAAGCAACCAGGGGTTGTTTTGAATATGGCAAAGAGGGTCATTATAGGAAAGATTTCCCACAACTGAAGAATGGGAACAAGGGCAATAATAGAAAAAACAACTATATTGGGTCTAGTGAGGCAAGGAATGATCAAAACGTGGTTACCGGTACGTTTCCTCTGAATTACTGTTTTTCTTCTGTATTATTTGATACCAGTGCTGATAGGAGTTTTATCTCTACCAAGTTTAGCAAACTTCTAGATGTAACTTTAACTGAAATAAAACCTAGTTACACTGTAGAACTAGCTGATGGTAAATTGATCGAGGCAAATTATAATCTTCAAGGATGTAAATTGGAACTATCGGGACACAAGTTAGACAGAGACCTCATGCCTGTTACACTTGGTAGCTTTGATGTGGTTATCGGCATGGACTGGTTATCTAAGAACCAAGCTGAGATTATCTGTCGTGAAAAGGTCATTTGTGTACCACTTCCTAGTGGTGAAATCTTATATGTTCAGGGCGAGAAAAGTGGTGTAGTCTCTAGCATCATATCGTACATGAAAGCCCATAAATACTTACGTAAAGGCCATATCACTATTTTGGCTATGATCATGAAACGACCGTCGAAGAAACGAAGATCAAGGATATCCTTATTGTTCGTGACTTTCCTGAGGTTTTCCCAAAGACTTACCTGGTCTTCCACCGCATCATCAGATCAAGTTCTAGATTGATTTGACACCTGGAGCAGCACCTATTGCGAGAGCAGCATACAGACTAGCTCCGAAAGAACTGCAAGAACTGTCTACTCAACTACAAGAACTTTTAGATAAGGGATTTATTAGACCTAGCTCATCACCATGGGAAGCCCAGTCCTGCTTGTCAAGAAAAAGGATGGGACTTTTCGCATGTGTATCGATTACCATGAATTGAACAAAGTGACGGTAAAGAACCGTTATCCCCTTCCCCGTATTGATGATCTGTTTGACCAGCTTTAAAGGTCGAGTTTTTATTCCAAGATAGATTTGAGATCGGGATATCATCAACTGAGAGTCCGAGAGGATGACATATCAAAGACAACATTCAGAACTCGTTACGGTCACTACGAGTTTTTTGTTATGCCTTTTGGGTTGACCAATGCACCAGCGGTGTTCATGGATATCATGAACCGTGTGTGCAAACCCTACCTGGAAAAGTTTGTCATTGGTTTATCGATGATATCCTAATATATTCAAAGAACAAAGAGGAGCATGAGGAACATCTTCGATTGATTTTGGAATTACTTAAACAAGAGAAACTGTATGCCAAGTTCTCGAAGTGTGACTTTTGGATTCAGGAAGTCCAATTCTTGGTCCATGTAGTCAATGAGAAGGGTATACATGTTCACCCAGCAAAAATAAAATCCATTAGGAACTGGGCTACGCCTAAGACTCCAACTGAGGTAAAACAGTTTCTTGGGTTGGCTGGGTACTACAGACAATTCATTAAAGGATTTTCGAAGATCGCTCAACCACTTACAACATTAACTCATAAAGGCACAATGTACAATTGGGGTGACAAGCAGGAGTTAGCATTTCAGTTTCTAAAACAAAAGCTTTGTACGACACCGATACTATCCCTACCTGAGGGAATAGATGATTTTGTAGTATATTATGATGCATCCATCCAAGGTCTTGGTTGTGTGCTAATGCAACGCGACAAGGTCATCGCATATGCCTCCCGTCAGCTAAAAGTTCATGAGAAAAACTACACGACACACGATTTAGAGTTGGGAGCCGTTGTGTTCGCACTCAAGATATGGAGACATTATTTGTACGGTACCAAGTGCACCATTTATACCAATCACAAGAGTCTTCAACATATTTTTTAGCAGAAGGAGTTGAATATGAGACAACGTCGCTGGATTGAGTTGTTGAACGACTATGACTGTGTGATCAAGTATCATCCGGGTAAGGCTAATGTGGTAGCTGACGCCTTAAGTCGAAAAGAAGCACCTAAGTCAAAGCGAGTTCGAGCATTACAACTCACTATCCACACCGGATTACCTGATCAGATACGTAATTCTCAACTTGAGGCTTTGAAGGACGAGAACCTGAAAGCAGAGTCCATGCGAGGCATGGAAAAGCAGCTAGAGATCAAATCAGACGAAGTTCGTTATTTCATGGAACGAATATGAGTTCCTTTGTATGGGAATCTACGAGAACAAGTGATGGATGAAGCCCATAAGTCTCGATATTCCATCCATCCGGGTTCAGACAAGATGTATCATGATCTAAAAGTCCTTTATTAGTGGCCAAACATGAAAGCTGATATCGCCTCCTATATAAGCAGATGCTTAACCTGTATAAACATATGTGTGTTATGCGATTTTTGTGTGTGGTTGTTTGCATGATCATGGTCATGAAGTATGTATGTAGACACATGAGAGTATTTCATGTATGTTAGGCGCATGGGTTTCTTAGGTGGGCGCATGGAGGATGTATGTGTGCGGGTTTTGGTTGCGGTGTGCTTGTGTCTGTTCCCTGTGTGTGTAAATTGCGCATGGGTTATGTGAACTGCGTTGTTCCATTCATGATATTATGTATGCATTGAGATTTTATATATATATATATATATATATATATATATATATATATATATCATGTGTATGCATGTACATTGGTATGGAAACAGTGGGTTTATGTATTAAAACATGGTTTATGCATGCATGGATGGCATGTGTAATCTCCAAACAATTTTGGATAATTAAAATATGATCAGTGGGGCACATGTGTGCATGCATATGTTTTTGATCAAATGAATGAATAAATCTTTTGTTATGTTGATGTCATTATTTCTGAGTCGTTTATGTAAATCATTTTAAAAGATTTATAAAATTAAGAGCAGAAACATATTGTCAAAAGAAGTACATAAAATAACATATCTTTTGTCGGGTTGAAAACTTTCATAGTATCGTTGAGTTGGAAGATTGTATTAAATCCAATAAACACACATCCTGAAAATTTCGCGTGAACCATTTATATATATGTGTGTTTCGACATATTATCACATAATGAATGTTGCCGTCGGGTACATCGATATAATGTTAGACGAGTGTGCAAGCATCCTTAGCGTGAATATTTTTTTTGATACACACTCACGAATCTATATTCACTAGGTCCCGATTAGCTGACAACATCTGTTTTAACCTTCATTTACGCACTCTAAGGTGAGTCTTCACGACCCCTATTTTACATTCTTTCCTTTTGGGGAGAAATATGCAAGCTTTACTTATCTAAGGCTTTAGTATTATTGTTTATCGCCTGTTACGTTAGTGCAAACATATATGAAAGCCCTTACATTCTCGAACCGTAGCAAGGTAATTTTGAGTAGTACTACTGGGTTTGACAAACCCTACCTGCGTTAGTTGCGCTAACTCGACTGGAGGTCGAACGGGTGCTTAATTGACCTAACATTTGCCACTGTTTGTATTAGACGTGGTGGGAAGGAAAACAACTTACAAACAGTCAGCTTCGGTTTGAAACGCTAAGTAACTTGATTATAGACTAGCTACCTATCGATATGCTTTAATTACTTTACCATACGAACATTTGCAAACATATTATCTGTCGTTAAACCTGTGAACTCACCAATTTTATGTTGACATATTTTAGCATGTTTTCTCAAGTCACAAGAACGCTTAAGGTTAGAATGCACGGCTAAGGATTCACTCAAGACATGCATCACAAATTTATTTTCTTGCATTGAATTGTTTTATTTTGTCATTGTGTTTTTCGCATCTTTTAGTATTGGTTTAAGATTTTACTTATACGCTTCCGTATTGGTTATTGTTCAAACTATGTTTTACTCTAATTTAAAGTTTAAACGTTTATTTAAGTTCATATAGTGTCGTTTGATATGACCATGTCTGAGATCCCGGTTTGTCACACGCCTCGCGGTGAAACCCCGCATGTGGAATTTGAGGGTGTCACACTTATCAATCCAGTTTTCTCAAGACACAAGAATTCAATTCTAAACCTTCATCATCAGTTAGTGCGGCCAATCTACCCTTATTACCAGCCCCACCAATCAAAGCTCGTTCTATGCGACGATTGTCCCCAAAAGAAATTGAGGAGAAAGATTAAAAGGAGAATGTTTCGGATGTACAGAGAAATTTGTTCCAGGGCATAAGTGTAAGGGAAAACAACTTTTTTCAATAGATGTCGTTGAGGTTGATGCGGAAGAGGAGCCATATGATCGGGAACAAAAGATGGAAACTAGTGAAGACATGTCCAGTCCATTGATCTCTTTGCATGCACTCATAAGGGTAACTTCTTACTCTACTATGTGTATCACTAGTTCTATAGGAACTAAACCTCTACACATCCTTATTGATTCTGGATCAACTCATAACTTTATAGACCTCAATTTAGCTACTAAAATGCAATGCCCTACCAAAACTGTTGATACCTTGAATATAACCATAGCGGATGGAAACAAGTTGTCTTGTAATCACTTGTGTGAGAAATGTAGTTGGTTGATGCAAGGTAACTGGTTTGCAGCTGATGTTCTTTTTATTCCTCTAGTAAAGTATGATATGGTTCTGGGGGTTCAATGGTTGCAAACCTTGAACAATATTGTATGGAATTTCAAAGACTTGGAAATGCAGTTTAAAGTGGGGGCTACTACCTTTCGGTTGAAGGGTGTAACTAATAACAAGGCTAGTTCTTATACAGCTCAAAAGATGAATCATCTTCTCCATCAAGTTGATGTATTGGCGGAGGCATAACTATTTAGTTTGTATTCTTTAGGCCTTACCTGTTATCAACAAGAAACTATTCTCACATCAAGATCTAATGATGTTGCTCTAGAGGCCTTGTTGCAAGCGTTTGAGGATGTTTTCATTAGTCCACCATCTTTACCACCTAGTCATACTTGTGACCATCGAATCAACATGAAAGATGACTCTATTACCATTAACCAACGACCATATCGTTACCCAACAGGTTTTGGAAGAATTAACTCAAAAGTCATTAGACTCGGGTACCATTCGAAATAGCCAAAGTACCTTTGCTTCCCCGATGGTGTTAGTAAAGAAAAAAGATGGAAGTTGGCGGTTCTGTGTGGACTATCGCCGGTTGAATGATGCAACAAATAAGAATAAATTCCCTATTCCCTTAATTGATGAGCTGTTAGATGAGTTGGGTCAAGCTAACATTTTTTCTAAGCTGGATTTGTGCACAGGATATCACCAAGTTCGTATGTACGATGGTGATATTCACAAGACTGCTTTCAGAACTCTTCAGGGACTCTTTGAATTTGTGGTTATGCCTTTCAGCTTAACTAATGCCCCAACCACATTTCAATCTCTCATGAATTCAATCTTTAATCCTTTAATGCGCAAATGTACTTTCGTATTCTTCGATGACATCTTGGTTTATAGTCCGTCTTGGGAACAACACTTAAAAGACTTAGAACAAATTCTGCAACTTCTACGCGAACACAACCTATACACCAAGAAGTCCAAGTGTTCTTTTGGAAGTAGCCAAATCGAATATTTGGGTCATGTTATATCGGCTAGAGGAGTTTCTACAGATCCCGCTAAAGTGGTAGCAATTCAACAATGGCCAATTCCTACTACTAACAAACAACTTCACGGTTTCCTTGGGCTTCCGGGGCATTATCGCCATTTTATAAGATCTTTTGGTGCCATAGCAAGACTACTTACTAATCTTTTGAAGAAAGAGGCTTTTCTATGGTCTAAAAAAGCTCCAGTTGCTTTTGATCAACTTAAGCAGGCTTTAACTTTGGCTCCTGTTCTAGCTTTACCAAATTTTGATAAGACCTTTGTGGTGGAAACTGATGCTTCGTCTCGAGGATTGGGTGCAATCCTCATGCAAGATCACCATCTTATTGTTTTTATTAGCAAGGCTCTTTCCACCAGTCAACAATCTTTATCGGTCTATGAAAAGGAATTCCTTGCTATTTTAATGGTTGTTAAGCAATGACACTACTATTTGATTGCTAAACCTTTTGAAATTCATACGTACTAGAAGAGTCTTAAGTTTCTATTGACTCAAGCGGGTGACTACTCCCCTACAACAAACATGGCTAGCCAAGCTTATGGGTTATACTTATAAGATTATATACAAAAGAGGGGCTGACAATACCATTGCCGATGGCCTTTCACGAGTTCATGGATTAGCTTTGATTGAGATGACCATTAGCTCATGTGACCCTCTACTCTTGAAACGCATTCAAGATTTGTGGCAGCTTCATCCTCATTTAGCTATTATTCTTCATAGCTTGAAGAAGGGAGGGTCTTTACCACATTACTCTTGGGATAGTCATCTCTTGAAGTGTAAACAACGGGTGTTAATAGGTAATGATACTTAATTACGCAGAGATATCATGCACTTGGTCCATGCTTCTTCTATAAGTGGTCATTCGGGTTTCATAGCATCTTTGAAACGACTGAAATCTTTTTGCTATTGGCATGGCTGCTCTAAACAACTTCGCTTGTTCATCCATGCTTGTGTTGTGTGTCAACAGGCTAAATATGAACCAATTGCTTCACCGGGTCTTTTACAACCTTTACCTATTCCCTAACACATCTTTACAGACATTTCAATGGACTTTATTAGTGGCCTTCCACCGAATAAAGGAAAAGATACTATCTTGGTGGTTGTGGATCGCTTGACTAAATATGGTCATTTTATTCCTTTGGCTCATCCTTTTACAGCTGCACATATTGCTCAAGTTTTCTTGGATAATATCTTTAAACTCCATGGTAATCCTACTACCATTATGTCAGATCGTGATCCATTGTTTCTCAGCAAATTTTGGCAAGAGTTTATGTGATTGCAAAGTGTTCAGTTGTCTCTTTCCACAGCTTATCACCCTTAGAGTGACGACCAAACTGAAGTCTTGAATCATTGTTTGGAGTCTTATTTGTGATGCATGGCAATGGACACTCCTTCACAATGGGTTCATTGGTTGCCCTTGGCTGAATGGTGGTACATTACCACTTATTATGCATCTATCAAAATGTCTCCGTTCCAAGCTTTATATGGGTATCCGCCTCCAATTCATGTTCCCTATATCTCCTGTGATACTCGCATTGATGTTGTGGGACATTTTCACCGTGATTGGGAAGCTATGATTCAGGATTTGAAACAATCCTTAGCGGCCACGCGTAATTGCATGATGCAAAGGACTATGAGTAATCGTACTAAGCGTCAATTTGTGGTGGGTGACTGGGTTTACTTGAAGTTACAACCCCATGTTCAAACTACCCTGCGACGGCACAAGTTTTCTAAACTTGCCCCTCAATATTATGGTCCATTATTGATTCTTAGTAAAGTGGGGTCGGTGGCTTACAAATTGGATCTTCCCACTGATGCTCAATTACACCCGGTTTTTCATGTATCGTTGCTTACACCTGCTCATGGAGCTCATTTTCCAGTGCTACCCCTTCCCATCAATCCTCGGATGCTGCTGCAACCTCGAGCTCTTTTGGATAGGCGTTTAGCTCGTAGGGGTAATTCACTTGTTACGCAAATATTGGTCCACTGGAATGGTCTACCGATTTCGGATGCTTCGTGGGAATATTTGGATGAGTTTGAACTTCGTTTTCCTCATTTTCATTCTTGAGGACAAGAATTTTTTTGGGAGGGAAGTTTTGTTACACGCATATTAGTGATTGTTAATAGTCCAAGGGCAATAATTGTAATAAGTAGGAATTAGAAGGGGTTGAATGTATTTTTCGTATTACTTGTAACGGCCAACTAACTAACTAACTAGCTGGTTGGTTATATACGGTAGTAAGTAATGAGAAAGGTATCACGAAAATTTGAGTAAAACTCTTCTTCCTTCCGTGTTCTTTTTTCGATCTCAACAAATACCTTCTGACGAAATAAAAATTACTCATTCACAATCAAATGATGGACTCTGGTATTTCAATCAATGTAAATTGACAAAGAATAACTTCTATGGTATTTTCATTCGAACACTTTAAAACAGAACTAGGAATTACGATGGTGTTTGTAGAGATGCAAAATTAATTATGAATTTGGGTATCCGCAGAAAGATGTGGTGATTATGGGTTAGTTTTGAATTAAAAAGATTTAGTTTTACTTCTTAATTGGATTTAATCAAAACGAGGTCGTTTTGATTGGTTTCGCATACAAATTATAAACTTAACAGCTTCATATTCACTTTGCCCTTATAACAAGTAATGTAATTTTTGAGTGTGGAAATATTCGTACAACATAACCAGATAATATAGAATACACAAGCATTTGAGAAATAATAACTTAGACTTGCATCTTTATTAGTAACTTTGTTAGACCTTCGATTAAATTTAAACAAAAAATTAAAAACTTTATTAACAATTTATATATCTCTATATAAATAATAAATAAATGATGACGTTCAGAAATCTATGATTCTTTATTTACTTTTCATGCTTCTTTTTCTTAAATTTAAATATTCGTTACAATCATTTATTCTTCTCACTTCTTTTTCTTAAGCTAGTTAAATAAGTTCGTTTTATGTTTATCTTTCTTGATTTCTAAATCTTTATTACTAACCATTTAACATGTGTTATTACGACACTCGTTTAAATGTGAGGGGTACAAACTTTTAGCTGAAGGTCTCGCATTTTATTCTAAACAAGGGTGCAGCTTAGAACTTAAATTAATTGATATTTTGTTTGTCTAGCTCATATAAGACATGAGTTTTAATCCTATTTAATACAAAAAAAGGAAACAAAGCTTACAATCATTATCAGGTCACTGTTTAGGAACAGAAGAAAAGAAGCAGACATTCAACCAACACACTGTAACGGTGGACCCGTCATCGTCGAAAAAGAAACTGCTTGTTGAGTTTGTAGGGTTCCAAAATTAATGAAATCAAACTAGATTTTTTTTTCACATCAATAGGTGACCCTAACCGTTTTCAAAAAGGCCCCCAAGACCCAACTAACTAAAAAAGTTGTTCGCAGCATTAGTAACCATTTCAAGTTCTTTTTTTAATAAATTTGAGGCTTAAACACACACACACAAACACACACACACACACATACATATATATA
>BJCM01085175.1:0-13253 GCA_018326385.1 Flaveria bidentis
GGTTTCTAAAATTGCACACCTTTAATCCCTCAAGTTTGCAACATTAATTACTTTGAATTTGTTTGTAATTATAGGTTAGTTATGTTTTGCTAGGACTTATAACAATAGGTCAAAATTATGTAATGTTAGCAATTTAAATAAATCATTTGTTCATAATTTGGTTAATTATAACGTAACGGATAGAGGTTAGGTTAGAAACTCGGCTTGTTACACATTGCTTGCCATGTTCCATATACTTGCGACTGCATGCTTACAAGGGATTCTAGTCAATTCCCATTTTCTACAAGAACATATCTTTTGTTGAACATCAACCACATATTGTTCTTCATAATCACTAACTTGAAACTTGTTTAATCCATTCCATGTCACTTTACATTTTATAGCTTCCGACTTGATAGTATTGAACACTTTAGTAGCACTTGGTGTTAGTGGCCCTTCACTCTTGTCAATTACCTTTTGAATATTCACAATCTTTCTTATTATATATTCTCTGATATACTCCAAACATGTAATAATTGGTTTGTCTCTACCATCTACAAGCTGTTTGTTAAAAACCTCACACAAGTTGTTCAACACAACATCACATTTGTTCTACCTATTTAACGATAAATTAGATTACATACATAAATCAGATTTATGTCTAACATAGTTTATAATGTGAGTTGCATAACTAACCAGTAAAATATGATCTAGACCAGTGTCTAGGTGGGACAGAAATCAACCAATCATAGGCACCTTGATTGAATTGCCTTAACTTCTCCATAATTAGTTGAAACTGTGGAATTGTAGTTGCTGTTGCAGCTCTCCATAAGAAATCCTTATACAAATTACCTTTCCAATTTTGTCTTATATTTTCATGTATATGTCTTAAGAAAATATCTATGTTCAGCAGAAGGATAAGTCTTTGTCAAAGCCGGTATAATACCCTAAAATATGAAAAAGAAGTGTTAAAATTTATAAAACATGAAATTGGTATATTAAATTACTAACCTTTTGTCTGTCACTTATGAATGTAAAGTTAGATCTCGAATGTAAACCAAGGTCATCTCCCAAACATTCCAAGAACCAATTCTAAGAAGATGTGTTTTCAGCTTCAACAATAGCATATGCAACAGGGTATATACCATTGTTTGCATCTACACCCACAGCTGTCAAGATCTAATCGGGTCATGGGCCTTTTATAAAACATCCATCTAGTCCTAAAAGCTCTCTCATACCCATCATAAATCCTCTCTTTAAAGCACCTAGACAAATGTAGATCCTCCTAAACATCCTAGAAGGACTATATGGATCACAAGGCTCAATGTCTATTTTTATAGTGGTGCCTATATTGGTTGCTTGTAACTCTAAAGAGTAGTCTCTTAGAAGTGCCTATTGATATGAATAATCTCCTTGGATCTTCTTGGTTGCCACAACTTTAGCCCTGAATATCTTTTGTTCCGAAACATGAAGTTCATACTTTTTTTGTACATTATGTTCAAGTGCTTTGATGGGGATATTAGGATTTAGTAGAATTGATTCTTGCACCTCCTTAGCTAAATTAGCAGTGCAATGTTTCACATCTCTTGTTTGAAGACAAGTATGGACATTGATATATGTTTTAAAAGTCCAAGATTCATCTTTATTAGAAACATAAAAAAGCCATGGGCAAGTGGGTTGTCTCTTATATACTTCGTTTTCAAATTTAGGTATGATTCCTTTACAAATCACCCTAAATCGGATTTTATCATTTCTAATGATATGCAACTGCTTTCTACTTTCTATGGCATGCAAAGAAATTTCCTGTTTCACCATTTCTTTGTTTGGAAAAACTTGACCCACATAAAAGTTAACCTTTTGCTTTCAGAACACCCAACCAATTCTTTTTGTTTTTCCCTTTTGAGTCTCCTTAAAGCTTTTCTCCTAGGATTATCATTCTTTGAGTCTGTTCCATTCAAAATCATCATGATCAACATGAGCAGCCTCATCATCTCCTCCCTCAATATATTATTTTTCTTCTTCACCACCTCTAACCCATTCCTCATTCATATCAACATTTTGCATAAAAGTTTTCATATCTACTTCAATATCTTCATGTAAGTTTTGGTCATCAATCATGAAATCACTGTCATCACTATCACTATCTGCATTCTTACCTTCTTCATCAACATATTCTTCTTGAATATTTATATTCACATTTGAAACACTTGCATCTATATTATGCCATTCAAGAAACAAAGCTTTGTCTTCTACTAATTTCTAATGCTCCAAGTATACCTCATTGAGTTTATGCTTACCAACATAGTATATCATGTTAATTATATCTTTGTCGTTTTTGATTGCTTTAAGACCAAAATCATGGTTATTATCCGGATCCTTATAATATGAGTAAACAACATCCTCTTCCATACCGTATCCAAGTTCCATAATCATGTTATTCAACTCACGAACAGAAAATGTATCGGCATCTACGAAATCGACGTGACTAACCTTACCATTCACATATGTTCTACCAAGAATCCTTGTAAAGTATCCACCATGATGGATTTATAATGAGAAAAGGGTAGCATCATCTTTTGTAAAAAGTTAAAGCATCAACATCAATAAACATATATATATATATATATATATATCAATCATATATATATGTGTATATATATATATATCACATATGTATATCACTACACTCATATACATCACACTCACACAACATATATAGATAACATACAAATATTTTGATGTGTATCACATACAAACATACATAATCTGGACTTCAAATCTTTTCAATTCACTAACATACATCACATTCACACACATATATAAAACATGCACATATACATCGCAATCACATATTTCGAACACACGTAAAAACGATCATAGCGTGTGAAAAAACGAAGAACAAATATTGTGAAACATAAATCAGTGTTCTTTAACAATAACAACATACCGTAATGTAGGGCGGGATCAAAACCTTCAAAGGCACTTCGTATATGCCATATCCCCATTGTTGTTGAATAACTCTATTCTAAGTTTCCTCTAATCCAAACGTCTGTTGTAACTCTTGTTTTTCTATTATGTGTAGGGTTTTGTTATTCACCCTATATGAACGTGACTTTTATTTGAATAGGATTTTATCAAAATTTTCGTTGATTTTATGGGTAATGATTTGATAAAGATTCCCACTTGATTCACCTTAGCATAATAACCATGGGATTATTTGGCTAGTAAAAAAATAGTTGGTAAAAATACAAATATACCCCTAGTGTGCAACTCACATGCGTAGTTTAATGTTAAATATTTAACCCTGTTAGTGTATTGGACTAAAAGAGAAAGAGAAACTGAAGATCGGGGACCATATTTGCAAGTTTTAAAAACTAAGGACCAAATCCAAAATTTAGATAAAAGCATAGGGACCAACCGTAAAATTTACTCTAAATATTTTAAATATGTTTTTGTTAATTACAATTTTGTCATTGATAACTAGTGATTGAGATTGGTTCCTAGAGTTCTCACAAAAAAAACTAGTTCTCATTTGATCCCTCATCTATATATATATATATATATATATATATATATATATATATAGAGAGAGAGAGAGAGAGAGAGAGAGAGCGAGAGCGAGAGAGGGACATTCTAAAGAAAACCAAAATTTTGGAAAAAACCAAAGAAACTAATCACATGTCTTGACCATAAAAGCATTTTTGTGGCCTCAAAAAAGTCGGGTCCAAATGGCTTGTGTTTGTGGGGGCAATAATCATTTAAGGATGTTGCCTTTGGCTTCATTTGTCTAGAGATTTTTCGCTCCAGCAAAGGTGAGTGTTTTCATTGTTTGTTTGTCCGTAAGCAGAATTCTAGATTTGTTTTTTGTGTTTTTTTTCTTGTGATCAAATGGCTCGGTGTTTAGTGATGAGGATGTCACGCAAGTTGAACACTTGTACAAGGTACAAGACAAGTTACTAGTTGTTGTATTGTTAAGTATAAGTTGGATTTTACCAAACGCTTCCTTCTATTGGTTAGTACACACCTTTTAGACTCAATTACTCAACATAACAAATTATTGTGTTTGAATCCTTTTGAGAACAAAGCATTAATTGTAATCTATGAAAAGAAGAGAGTGATTAATTTTTGATAGTTGGATTCTAGTGTTATCTGGACATACAATTAAGGATATCTGAAGTATTTGTTTATTAGAGATTCTAATTATTTTTTACCCCTAAAAACATTAAAAGTTCATGGAAAGAATCCCTCTAGACCATTGGGGTTTCAAGTGGACATCACACTTAGGAAATCATGCTAACAAAAGGTTGCATAAAAATGGGCATAAGTAAAAACTAATTATCAATGCTAAGTTACTACAGATTCTTAACAGTTACTGAGATCAGTGGCAACTTGATCAATCAGTGGCATATTGAATAAGTAGTATTCATGTTTCTAACAACTACTATCATATGTTTAAATGTTAATTTTAATCGAATTGCAAATGTGCAAGTCATTAAATTGTTTCATGCTTTTGTTTTTAATATAAAGTAACACATGCATCCGTCTCGTTTTATAAAAGTTTGAATATGCAGTTCCGACATTTTTTTCTACATCTCAACAAAACTTAAATCCAAACCAAGCATCATATTTTCCGAAGTATGAACAACCCCACCGATACAAACGAACGCATTTACACCTGCTGTTTTATGTTTATTACTTGTTATCTATTTAGTTTAATAATAAAAGAGCATAATTGTTGTTTTTTATTACTTGTTATTACTATACAAAACTAAATTTTCGTTGTTTTTTTTATAAAAGAGTATAATTGTTGATATATTAAAGATATTAATCCAGAAAAATCTATAATAAAAAAAAGAACCTTGTTTGACTTTGTCTTAATTTTGACATCTCGATGGCTGAAATTCCTAGGCATCAACCAATCGCTGATCACGGGCTGCCCTTTTGTAAACTCTATTAACAACTCTCACCCTTAGCGCGTGTATGTACAAAAACTATACCAATAGTGCTAAACGTCATCGTTTATCACGTAGTTCACACGTTTTTAACTTACGCGTGAATCTTTCATGGGAATATATCCACCGGATCCCACATAGTCATTTCATAGATCAAATATTATTTTATACCAAACACATTGGGATTTTTAAGTAAAATTTACATTTTAAAAAATATTTAATAAAATATGCGAAGTATCATTTTCGTACATTGTATTATATATATACTAATTATCAAATTTGTTATGTATCATGGTTTGTATCATGTGTATTTGTGGGTTGTATTCGTTTTTTCTAATTTTTTACTTTTTTATTTTAACATAATATTTTTACATTTAGCCATAAAATATTATTATTTTTGACTTTACTCCGATATACTTTTCAGATTTTATAATTTTTTTAATTTACATTTCGGTTTAAATTTTACGAGTTAACTGTAGGGTATGTGTGGTTCAACGTATTTACTTTTATTTTTTTGGCTTAAGGCTTCCGTCACAACCCGCTGGTCTAGATCGATTTATTTATTGTTTTAAATTTTTTACATTTCAGATGCATGATTTAACGCTTTTACGTCTACTATTTGCTCTTTTTTTTGCTTTTTATTTATATTTTAATACTATATTTTTCGGTGTCATTGATGATGGTGTGCCATTAATGCTACTTAACATGATTTTATGCCTCCTGCCGCAAGCGGTGGTTTAATACTTGTTTTGGTCTAATTAGCACCTCTAATCCATTTTTTTTATTTTCATCCTTGTTACACTGTGATTTTGTTTAATTATGTTTATTTTAATTTAACTCGTTAACTATGTTAAAAAGTTACTTTTTATATAGTGTGGATTTACCAATATACCATTATAACTAAATTACGAGACCCAGCCTACCTCGTTATATTATCTACCCTCTCTCTTATTTAGTTAACTATACGTTTCTTTAAACACTGTTGGCCATCCGAGATTTTTGTTTACCCATGGAAGGTTTAGTAGGAATTTAGGTCACATTTGTTTAAAAATAATAATAGAATACTAATAACGACACTTTCTCTATTCATAGCAATTAATCTACTAAAGTTAAATAAAAATACAATTTTATACCAAACTTGATTCGGGTACAGGTCTTCAACTAGAACTTCAAGAAAACTTTATTTGTTCAAGTACTCAACTCGTCAAGTTTCATAACTTTCAAGTAGTTGTTTGTAACAATGAACTTAAAGAAAATACGTATGTTAACTTTAAAGATTATAAATTGTATGAGTTAAAGATTGTTTGATAGTTTTTTAATGGTTATTAAAAATTACCTCTCAATAGTTCATAACATTTTAATAATTAAAAAGTAACTTTAATACTGAATGGTTTATATATAAAATTAAAACTATAAAACTATTTAACATTAAAGTTAACTCATAACCATTAAGTGATAGTGTATTAGTGACTGTTAAAGCTTTCTAACAACCCCTTTAATCAATAAAAAAAGTTTGTAGCATCAGGTTAAAAATAAAAAATATTAAAAATATTTTGAAACACCTAATTTTTTTTATCCTCTCTTCTATACGTACATATAAATACATAAAAACAGATAGAAACAAAATGATATTTTAATAATATAAATGAGTGTTTGTAAAAACTAACTCTAACAAAATTAAAAGCAAAGTAGAGCACATATGTCACACTGATGCTTATTAAATCATTATTACGTCTATTAAGAATACTTATACTTGTTAATGAGTTCTAGATCAACTGATTTAGGAGAAGACATCGTATGATTTTTCAAAGTGAATGTCATGGGTTGGAGTTTCACTACGAGCAATATGTTCCTAATGAGCCAAGGGTTTACCACAGTGGGCTTTTTGGCGGTGGGTTTCCCTTGGAATGGTGGGCGAGCCAGGTTACTAGCGTTGTCTGTGTTCGCGGGCGTAGATGACCTTTCGCCATTATATTTACCCGGGTGATCGGGCTTAAAAATTATTCGTTGGCTTTAAAAAAAAGAATACTTATACTTATGTATAAGTATATATAAAAACTTTTCGTCTTCTTTGCATTTCAACCCACCCTCTCTCTTCTAGATATTTTCCTCTTTCCAAAATGAACAATTCTCCGGCCACCACCACCATCACCACTACCCACCACCCATCGCCACCGCCAACTCCGGTCACCATCTCCGACCCAAACAACCCATACCCAACCACCTTCGTTCAAGCTGACACCACCTCCTTCAAATCAGTAGTCCAAATGCTCACCGGCTCATCGGAAACCATCAAACACGCCTCCTCCTCCTCCGCCTCCGCCGGCGCCGGCCGCCCAGACCCTCCGCCGAGAAACCCCATCCCTCCGGTGAAAACATACCCCAACAAAAAACCCAATTCGAAGCTCTACGAACGAAGAAACAGCATGAAGAGCTTCAAAATCAACCCATTAGTC
Organism: Flaveria bidentis; assembly: GCA_018326385.1. Lineage (NCBI taxonomy): Eukaryota > Viridiplantae > Streptophyta > Magnoliopsida > Asterales > Asteraceae > Flaveria > Flaveria bidentis. The sequence goes on from BJCM01085175.1 coordinate 7,388, forward strand.
CCCGAATTCTCCGGCTACCACCGGAATTTAAACTCCGGCGAGATTCTGTCACCGAGTATACTTGATTTTCCGTCGTTGGTGTTAAGTCCGGTGACGCCTTTAATCTCCGATCCGTTTAACAGGTCGCCGGCGACGGACGGCAGCCCGAATTTGGACGTTGGGGCGGAGGAAAGAGCGATTGCGGAGAAGGGTTTTTATTTGCATCCGTCGCCGTCGCCGTCGCCGGCGAGTGCTCCGGTGAGGGAGGTGGAACCACAACTGTTGCCGTTGTTCCCATTGACTTCACCGAGGGTTTCAGGGTCTTCAAGCTCTTGAATATTATTATTGAGTAATGAGTAATGGTTGTTTATTATGTTGTAACGTAAATTAGTTTTTTAACCGTAGTTGTTAATTGATAAGTATGATAATGAATTTATGATATGATTTTTCATTGGGTGTTGTTGGTGAATGGTGGTAATATGATGCCTTGTTTATTTAAAGAATGAAATTTAACAACCACTAAAACATATGATACAACTTTGTATACAAAGGTTGTTAATTAAAAGGTTGTTAGTTAGTACATATATAATATGATAGTGTTGTTCATTTGAAGTATGCAATTTGACAATGAGGTTTCGAATATCCTAAATGAACGTTAAATAGCACATGACAATTAAAAAGAATATATTTTTCTTTCTTCTTATTTGACAGAGACGACGTTTAACCTTTTCCCAGAAAGAAGAAGGTGTCGTTGCTGCTACCGCTACATGGGTCCAGTTTTTTGAAGGTTATTATTGGTTGTAAGATATTAAAGCTTGAAGTAAATAAGACTAATTGGTTTACATCAGCGAAATTATTGAATACTCTACCAAATATGCTTCTCAGAAAACAATTTCTCCAGTAAAACTAATGGAGAGTGTGTAGATTATTTTAATACAGAATAAGTTTTAAATTGAGAACCATAGAAAAAATAATAAGTATATAAAATGTTGTTTTATACATCATAGTCAAGTAATAGATACATATGTTTGTAGAGTTCACACGATTTCCAGTTTAAAATCTATTTATGTACTTGAACGTTACTAGCGAATTTATGTGTCAATAACATGGCTTTATTCCATAAAATAACAATATATATAAAAATTTAAGTTTAGTCATTATAGACATGTTAGATTTTAATGCCTTTATGATGTATAATACTTTTTAACGAGTAAGCATATTATAATAAATCAAGCTAGCAAGATACTTGTATTATACTTATACGAGAACAATACTCTAATAGTTCCATTCTAAAACCTCATTTCTCCTCTACTTTTTATCCCAACGAATAAAAATGATAAACTAAAATTCTTTTGCTAAACTTATATAACTACGAACGTTAAAAGTCAAATATATCAAATTTAATTAATAAATTGGTTGTGTTGGACGGTGTGAGAAAAAAATGAGAGCTGTCACTTGAAAAAGAAATTGTAAAGAAATGCTTGTCGAATCTTGACTCTTTTGATGACGAAAGAGATGCCAAGAGCAAAAGTGCCCACTATGTGCTTCTCTTGCTTGTGTTCTACAAAATATGCAACTTATTTTAAGTTATCCTAAATATACAGCACTTCTTTATAAATTATATAATAATAATTTAACAATAGTATTATATCATAAAGTATGAATAAATGTAATTGAAATCCTTTTTAAAAGCTTTAGTCTAGATCCAACGTTAACTCCACATATGTTATTTAATGCTATTTGATATATGTTGTTTTAAGTGATCACATCGGTAAAGTGAGAGGCATAATAATGTTGTACGAAAATATTAATAGGATTGGGTTATTCGGTTCTCTTATGAGAGGAGATATATATATCAAATATCAATTTATATATTAAAATTTTACTCCGAGATATTATATCATATATATTAATTAAAGTAAAATTATCTCATACGCGTATTATCATCTAACAATAAAGCCATTTTTTTTCTTTTCTTGTTTAATTTTGTATTTCCATTATTTAAGACTAATAAGTTATCACCTAAACCTTTGCTAACAAAAGGTGGTTACTGGTTAGAGCACACAGTTGTGTTTTTATTTCTGTAACGAACACATCACATGATTTAACTGGATCGTTATTGTTTTCTCTTCAAATGATATAAACATAAATAAATAAAATACGATATCACTGGGTAATGTTTTTGGAAAAATATAACAAAATTATATATATTTGTTGCTTTCAAAACTAATATGAAAATATGAAAATGGATTCACAAATCGACACACTATATTAAACAGAAAAAACAATTACGGCAATAACATAAACTGGCATTCATATTAATAAATGAGTTGTCACATCAAATGGACTAAAATGACGTATTTAATACGATTATTAATTAAGTTTAACATGTGGTCAAAACAATTAAATATTTAACAAAGTATAAAAGTGTAGTCTTTGATTAAATAATAATTCTTTCATTATATTATGTTGAGTCGAGTAGTCGGTTTTTCTTTTTGGGTCTTTATCATTGCATTGTATTTTAAAATTGAATAAAACAAACAGTTGTCTGTAAAAGAAAATATAGGAGAGGAGGGTAGAAAGTTTATGAACTAATAAGTTTGAAACATGTTGAATTGGAGTGCACGGGATGACAAAGTCACGGATGCTTTTTGAATTGCTTTACTTTAGTTTCTAACATGAAAAAATCATGGAGACAACACCTCCTTTTTGACACGATATGCATAAGCGCTTGTAAAACGTTTTAGTTTAATGGTATTCTGATATGTTAAATAGTGTCATTATCCTACATGTTAAGGGTATGAGCTAGTCATACGTTAAATTCTAAAGTATAGTTTAGGGCTGATCTAACAGGTTATACACGACATGACAAAACACGATAATCTGACATGCTAAACATGTACGCGACACTATAACTTATACTGTGATATTTTTCAAACACACAAACTTGTTAAGAAACAGGTGACACAAAAATGTCATGTTTAGAAACTTGTTAAAACTTACGTGACGATGAAGATGGTTGGATGACGACGATGATGATGGCTGGAGATGGATATCATTGTACGATTGTACGGTGGTTGAATGGCTGGAGGTGGAGATCGACTGAAGAGGATAGGAGATTCGAGATGGAGCCCAGCTTGTGAATTGTGAGTGAGCGGTGGTATGGGTTCCGGCTTCCAAGGGTAGGGTATAGTGGTATACTAGGGTTATGTTTTAAACAGTATGTATATTTATATATTTTTTAAAATTAAAAATTATAAACAATGCTTTAATTGTTCTTAATAGGTATTTAACATGTTTATATACGAATTTATTATGTTTTAACATGTTGATATATTTAAGATACGAAACATGTTAAACTCAAACATAAAACCTATTAATTTTGTGTCGAATTAACATGTTCGTGTTAGAAACTGTCAACCCTAGTATAGTTAGTGATGTATTAGTTGTATGTATTATACTAAATTTATTATAATTTTAACTTTATTTATATTATCACAATTTTAACTTTATTTATATTATCACTTGATTATGTATTTTCTTATCCCAATACTTACCTTCTATTTTATTGCATATTTATATTGATTTATAGACGAACTGGTTAAACCTATAGATCGCTTATCACACAACTTTAACCTTTAATGTTGAGAGAAACTTTGAAAGTTATTAGCACTCTAACTATATGATTTTATAAGCAACACATATTTCTCGATTCACTTTTTCAATAACACATTCAAGACCATAATCAATATTTTAATATCATTCCATGAATCTAGCACTCACATGCTCACTACAGCCTAAGGGGGCAACTCTATGAAACACATTATTAAAAGGATCGAATTAGTCTAATAACTTAAATGTATATACTTAAAATTATAGTGAATGTCACTGGTATAACCCCTACATTAATCTCTCACTAGACTTGTTTTAACATTTCCGCCCTCATACCAGTTAAACTTGTCTGTTTTGCTCAAGACTAGCTCATTTTTTTCAAAATAGAAACTTGTGGAAGTAGCTCACTATAGATTGTTTTCAAACGCATAAAGGTAATTAATTGTTTTTTTACAAAGCGTGCCTTCATCATCAGATATTTGATGCAAACGTAAAAGCTCAACAATTGCAACAATTGGCGTCACATATATCGTCACTTAAAACAATGGTTTGCCCTCCGACAATGAATTTCAAACCGATGATAGGACAACACTTCAACCAATTGTTTGCCTTTTGACAACGAATTACATTGACAAGACCAAAAGTAAGTAAGACAAACAAGTTAAAATAGGTATTACATATCTCAAACGTGAACCTAATTAAAGTAATAGATCCAAAACCTAGTTAGAAAAGAAGATAAAACAAAGTACACATTTATCCAACGTCGTTATATGATGAATACATTTCATAACAAGTCCTTGTAAATATTTATTTCTTAAGTATTATGTTTCTAATATAGTTGGTTTATGTAACATAGGAGACCCACATGTTACGACGGCTTGGTTTTACACATTGAAACGTAGATAAAAAGATCACGGTGTGACCGTGCAACTGAAAATAAAAAAAAGTTACATTGTAATTAAAAAAACATAATTTTAAACCATGTAACACTAAGATCTTATAAAAAATACCAAATTCTAAATCGAATGGAAACGTAAATCATAAATTCATAATTTGATATTAAACTTCGAATCCAATCAAATATTAAATTAATGATTTTCAATCCAATCTGAAATTTAAGCATTTGATTCAAATATTGAACACACCCAAGTAAAAATGTAAAATCATAACGTGGTCAAAGAACTTCACGTTTTGACCCTTCACAAGTGTTTGAATTTGTCCACCTTTTATTTTTGATTTAGGGAAACCTGTAGCAATTCACAAGTCACAACCAAATGATCCATTGAACCAAGTAAATGAATGTGGACACAGATATGACAATCTAGTTGTTAGTGTGATAATATTATGTAAATATGATATAACACACGTGTTATCTATAAATAAAAGTACGTGAAATTCATTTAAATTAGTTGTCACTAAAGTTTATATAAATAACGTGTGTAAAGAAATCACAGATATGTCACATGAGGGAATGAAACCTCAAGCTTAATTGTGAGCAACGGCCATAAGACGTATTGCATAGATCTTCATACACATTTGTCAAATACTTCATTCTTTAATGATTTTTTTACCTTGAATAACCATAAATCATAAGGTTTATACAATTTAGGAGTTAAATAAGCTTACTATTTCTTGGATTGAGAAGAAATATGTTACTTCAAATCTGTAACATCTAATAAATTAAAGATTTTTTTTTACACTTGTTATTTTCTTAACTCATGTTTTTGTCACTTGTTCTTTTTTAGATCAGTGGCGGACCTTGAACTTCTCCGTAAGGGGGCGGAGGCGAAATTAATTTTTTTTGGGGGGTGAACTCGATATTTATATAAAAAATTACACTAGTGTACCAAAAATTTACACTAACGGGCTAAAAATTAACACTAAATGCGAAAAAAATAGGGGGGGCGGGCCCCCCGACCCTCACTATCATCCGCCAGTGTTTTAGATATCCACACATTAGTTTAACTCCAAAAAGGTATCATAATAATTTAAATATCAATACAAATTTCTCTCTTTTATTATAAGTAAATTTTATTAATTGCTATGTTTCTATCTCTTATCTATTTTTTATAAATCAAACTATCTTTATTTTAAAATAGATTTTTGGAAGGAAATTAAAGATAACATCTTTTAATTAAAATATAATTAACAAAAAAATATTTTTATATAATATGAAATATTCTAAAACATTAGAAATTTTTAAATAAAATATTTTTAATCGTTTTGTTTTTAAAAAAATTATAAACAAGTGAAATATTTTAAAAAATTATTACAA